>JAVIWB010000908.1:0-183879 GCA_031893035.1 Dermolepida albohirtum | reverse complement strand
AATCAATATTTGAAAACATCAAATCAAGAATGCGGTTGTCCAAAATTAATCCGGAATTGTATTGCGATAAGTCATTGCATAGGGTATTTAAGGCAGTAGCTTTAGAAGAAAAAGTAACTGTTTGTGAATGAAAGGAAGGTGCGTTGAACCCACCAGTGAGAATAACCGACTTATTTAAAAGATAAATTTCCAGTGCCTCAAAAAAGGATTCAAAAATATACAGTGACGTATCATGGGGAATGTAAACATTTATTGAGTGAAAATTGAAAGAATGTGATTCTTTCAATTTTCACAGTCATATAACCACATCAATCAAGGGGGCAGTAGTAGTAAGAAACGAGGTTTCCATAGATTAATACGAGATCACATTAGATAAATCCACTAATACACCACCACCCGTAGATCGATCGACTATGGGAAATTTTCTGTAAGAACGCACAGCATTGTAAGGATCAGGAAATTAGAATCAGAAAAAAAATCGTCCAACCAGAATTCTGTAATAAGAATGACGTCATACGATAGATCACAAACATTGGTATAAAAAAATATTAGATTTGGACTTTAAACTGCGAATTTCCGGTGCCTGAAAAAAGGATTCAAATATATACAGTGACGTATCTTGAGGAACGTAAACGTTTATTAAGTGAAAATTGAAAGAATCACACATATAGTCACATACAACCAAATCAATCATGGGGGCAATGGTAATAAAAAACGAGCTTTCCATAGATTGATACAAGATCACATTAGATAAAGCCACTAATACACCACCACCCATAGATCCCCTCCCAGGCTCTGGTTCCAGTGTTATTGAGTTGGCTTTTTGTTCAGATGATGAAGTTTTGGGAAGCAATCGCTTTCCTGTAATAGTTAATATCCTTTCTCCGAATTCTACGTAAATTTCCAACGTATTTTAATTGAAGAAATACAACTGTCAGTTTGCTAACTGGGAAATCTATATGCGAAAATATCACTAAAAATGTCCTTCCTTATACCAAGAATTTATTTTTTACATCAGTAGCGCAGCAGATGAATCTATTCCTAGAAACAGCTACTATAGACATGAATACGATCCATGCCTCTAGTGGGATTCGGAATGCTCCAGAGTAGTTTAATTGAGAAAACAGCTAATTAAATAATATAAAGCTTATAGCTCTATGGAGTTTTTTATTAGTTGCAAAAAGATATATTGCTCTTTCCAAAAAAATATTAAATAAAAAGAAATGCTTACGTTACAGAGTGTTTATTTTTGCTCTATTGTTGGACATCTTTGCTACTTACAATAATGTAGTCATACACCTTTTGGTAGACAAGTTAAAATAAATTTGCTTCCAAATTCCTTAGTTTTTTGTATCTCTCAACTTATCACAGAAAAAGTTTTATCAATAAAAGCATCTGATGATTGTAGTTTTCTACAAAGGTCTCTTACAAGGTAGTACCTTTAATCTATTTTTATATAATATTTATATGGCCGGCTTGAGAAATTTGTTTTGCAATATGAACTGTCGACTACAACAACTAAATGTATTTGATCCTCCCACCAGTTCTCTTAAAAAATGTTAACATTCCAATTGTTCAATCCTTTTGTTATCTAAGTGTCTGGCTGAACTCTAAATTAAATTGGAAGGTTCATGTTTCACATTTAATCAACTCATGTAATAAAGCTGTTAATATTATTAAGTCTTTATGTGGTAAAAAATGGGAATCTGATCCCAAATAATATTATACCGCTCATTAATTAGAACTAAGCTAGACTACAGATTCAGTATATATACCTTCTGCACAAGAAACAGATCTTTACTGTGTTGATAAAACTCAATACCAATGCTTAAGGATAATTTTGGTTGTCATGTGTTCCAATCATACAAATATGTTATAGATAGAAGCTGTTGCAGCTGATGCATTGAGAGAAAATTGAAATATATCTGCAATAGGAATGAGGTAAACTGAATACATAAATTAAACAAAATGCGTTCAAAGTTTCAGTTAAATTACATCATACGCTCACAGAAAATTTAATAACTCATCTGATGCTGTCACTCAACAAGCCAGTAAATAACAATTGATAAGCGAAAAACCAAAATAAATACGTAAACAAATTCTACACATCCGCACACTATGATGTACTAATATATATTTATGCTTTGTATATTAGCTCATCCAAAAATTAATATGTGATATTTTCGAACTGTAAAAACGCCACTATTGCTATTGAGAATGGTTTAAACAATAGACTTAATAATATCATATGGCGTATCAGAGACTCTATGGAAGGTTCAAAATAATAATGTAAATATTGTTCTTTGTTGGATATAAGACATAATGAAGAAGCTGATGAATTAGCTAAATTAGGTAGAAACAAACTAGAATATAAGATAAAAAATAACTTTAGATTTTATTTCCCGTCTTAGATCAGATTTGTGTAAGCAGAGGAATGACTGAAGTTTATCTCGTACTGTTAAAGGTAGATTTTATTCTAGGATTCAGGATTATATTCCTTGAGTCCCATGATTTTTTAACTTTTATTATCACTATGTATAGAGTAAGGTTCGGACACCTCTTTCTACTGAGCATTTGCATCAAATTAATATTATTGAGGATCCAAAGTGTGTGATATTATTACTTTTTTAACTGCTCTTTTAGACGTCGTCAGATTAATCGCTTCATTGAAAACCTAGAAAATTAAAAAATGTAGCCACCATATAGTATTTCCACATAACTCCTATCTTGATAAAAATAAAATCCTTATATAATTCTTTTCTTTATGTAGGTATGTTCTTTTCCCGAGTCTCCACTTCGAATTGTGTAATATGACACCGGAGCCCTAGCACGAGAAGAATATAATTGTATCGATTTTTCCCATTACTTTTAGTTTTAATTTCCTACTAGAGGTTGGGTACCAGTCGGTGTATAGTGCATGAAAAGAGCTCATAATTAGTTCCAAACACTAAAACATTTAAAATAAAAGAAGAAAACGAAGATATTACACATTTGAGATACGTGATATTTATAGTGATAAAATTGAAGTGTACACATTTTACATAACGGGCATTATACTTTTTAAGACTTATTGACGATAAGAAATCTTTGTCCTTCAAAAATGTGTACATTTTTAGAATTTTTACTGCGCATATGAAAATTTAATTGCTTGAAAAATGTGTTTAAATTTGTATAATATGCTTGTATTAAGTATTTCTCATTAACATCATATAAACGAATTGACATTGTTCCTAAACTGTATATTTGTACCGTATTATAACACAATACTGTAAATTATATTTTTCTTATTGTTATTGGCGACACTGTACTTGGCCCAATTGTACTGAATAGAGATGTATATAAGCGCAACTAGACGTTTTGATAGAAGTTTGTGCAAGAAACAGTTTGTTTAAATAACTAATTTATTCTAAATTAGGGACTATGTATGAACAAGACGAAGGTAAGGTTGTATAATTAATTTAGTTAGAAATTACCATTATTATAAAAACGATATTGATAAGTCATAATAATATAAACATAACCTCTCAAGTATTTATGTATTAAGTATAGTTTGTTTCACCATTTATGTTTTATTATTACATATGTTTCACTTAATACAAAACTTTTATTAGTATTTGTATATTTAAGTATAATCTTTAAAAATTTATGGACATGTTACCTTACAATTTAATACTACACCTTTGAGAATTATCGGAACTTGATATTTGCTAAGTTTTATTATACTACAGCATTAACTCAGTTCAAGCAAATGGGCAAAGATTTCCAGTTGTATAATTGAACCTGTTGCTATATTATGTTACTCCACATTCATCTTGCCATTTTCAATACATTTTCCATGTTATTTACAAAATTCTTGAATCCAATTTCTTTTACTTAATAAGTTTTATATAAAGATAATATTATTCTCTTTAATCCTATACTTTAAGTCCTACATTAATTATTTTGAACACCATCTTAAAAGTTAAATTGTTAAACTTTCATAGTGTTTATTATTGTTGTAAGTACAATTTTTTGTGACTGCTTCAGTATTTGTAAAAACAAAGTCAGTATATTTTCTACAAAACTCTCCCAAAATATATAAGTGAAAAAACTTCAAAATAATATACTTTTTAACATTTTTAAATTTATGAATGTGTAATATTTAGTGTTATAGTGCAATTGTAATCAATACTTGATACAAATATATTGAAATAGCACATATCATTAAAAAACCTCACCATGCCTAGTAAAGCATACACAGGTGCATCACATTTCTAAAAACAGCAAACGTGATCCAACACAAGTTTTAATAACTATTGCTTACTAGCATATTGTAATTATATAAAAATATCTGTAAATAAAATATTTACAGATCAATTCGATGATGAAGATGGAGAGGAAATTAGTTCAGAATTGTGGCAAGAAGCTTGCTGGATTGTTATTAATGCATATTTTGATGAGAAAGGTTTAGTACGTCAGCAATTGGACAGCTTTGATGAATTTATTCAAATGTCAGTTCAAAGAATTGTAGAAGATTCTCCTGCTATTGATTTGCAAGCTGAAGCTCAACATGCAAGTGGAGAAATTGAAACCCCAGTAAGTAACTATAAAATATTTACATAAACTTCGTGCTATTAAATATTAATAAAGTGGAGATATGAGGAGTTTTATTGTATGTATGGACATGCAGAATATTTTGGACATAGTGGTATATATATATGTGATATATTTATGTTGATACCTAACTTAACAGTATAAATTGAAACTCTTAACTACATTTTAATAATGGCAAAAAGAAAATTAATGTTTTTCTTTAATATTTGTTTTGAATATGTATGTGGGAATAAACAAGAAAATATAACTTTTTAATATAAAACATTTATCAATTGATATTGTACGGTCATATGTATTTTTAATACATATACATACAGATCAATTTCTGTCTACAGATTTCTGTTATTAAAAGAAAATGAAAAAAATTAAACATTATGAAGAACTTATAATAGTTGAATAAGTATTGTAAAATGGTAGTACAATTTTGAATATTATATGTCTATTGTATACTATAAAATACACAAACATATGTTAAATATTTAGCTGTTTCTTATTATAATGAAGTTCTCGTATTATTTTACCATGTAATAAATATTATTATTAATAATCATTTGCTAATTGACCTTTTCTTGTTTTTCTCTCGATCTTTTAAAATATTAACAATATAATAAGAGTAAGTCAGAGTGTGAATGTAGACTTTAATGTAATTAATAAATGTCTCATGAAGTTATTCATATCAACATGTTCTGTGTTAATGTGATTGTTCTTACTTCATATTGAAACAAAACATATTACACAAGTGACTGTGTTTGTTATACATTGTTTGCTTTTATTAGAACTTCAGCTACTTACTATTAATTTTTTTTTTAATTTTGTTTTTTCTTATTTTAAGTTTGTGCCTTGTTGTCCCGAGATTTTTTTTTCAATGTTAGATATCTATTAAGATAATTCCAATTGAGTGTTTGCGTCTTTTTCCACAAATGATAAAATTCAATTCTTTGTGAATACAGGTAAAATGAGTAAATTTCAGTTTTTTGGCGTTTAGTTACAGTGTTTATTTTCTATAATAATGACTAAGATTTTTCAGATCAAAAATTTTGTTTTACATGACTATAATTAAATAGGCAGCGTACCTAAATTTTAGCACGTTTGTTTTGAAAATGCTACAATGTTTAAAAATAACTTTCAAATACTAGTTTTGGAGTATATTTTCTCATGCATTGGTTTTGACAGTCGTCTTCAATTTAAGCATTAGCTTTTATGACAAATGGCATTATAGGTCACCGTTATGATCAGAAAAGCCACAGATATTAATCATTCATTGTGACCCTGTCTTATTGAAGGATGTTAGTGTTGAAATTTATTCATAATAATTTCGTTTATTATCTCTATACATGGTCAAGGTATATAACAAAGTGCCTTAGAATGTAAAAGTCTATAACGTTATTTAGGTTTACTAATTTTCGACGCATTATTCAGTTAACTAACAGTGTTAAATTGTATACTGTATAATTTATGGTATGTTAGATACCCTAAATTCATATGGTATTGGTTTTACATGTGTATTAAGTAACGTTCATTAATACATGTAAATTACAATATTGATATGTGGTAAGTGTGACGCATTCCGCAATTGTCAACTTTTTAATGTTACATATATCTTGTAACATATTTAAGTGCTTAAATGCAAATTTATTGTTTACAGCCAAGATATTTACTAAAATTTGAACAAATTTATTTATCCAAACCAACTCATTGGGAAAAGGATGGTGCTCCTTCTCCTATGATGCCCAATGAAGCTAGACTACGAAACTTGACATATTCAGCACCTCTATATGTTGATATCACAAAAACGTCCATTAAAGAAGGAGAAGATCCTGTAGAGACACAGCATCAAAAGACATTTATAGGTAAAATTCCAATCATGCTAAGATCCACGTATTGTCTATTAAACGGTTTGACTGATCGCGACCTTACGGAATTAAACGAATGTCCTTTGGATCCGGGAGGATATTTTATTATTAACGGTTCAGAAAAAGTACTTATTGCTCAAGAAAAGATGGCGACAAATACAGTATACGTATTCTCAATGAAGGATGGCAAATATGCATACAAGGCTGAAATAAGATCTTGCTTAGAGCATAGTTCAAGACCTACTTCGACTTTATGGGTGAATATGATGGCTAGAGGTGGTCAAGCAATTAAAAAAGCTGCGATTGGGCAGAGAATTATCGCTATTTTACCCTATATTAAACAAGAAATTCCAATAATGATTGTATTTAGAGCTTTAGGATTCGTAGCTGACAGAGATATTTTGGAACATATCATTTACGATTTCGAAGATCCTGAAATGATGGAAATGGTTAAACCATCGCTAGACGAAGCTTTTGTTATACAGGAGCAAAATGTTGCTCTAAATTTTATTGGGGCTAGAGGTGCTAGACCAGGTGTAACAAAAGAGAAACGTATAAAATATGCTAGAGAAATATTGCAAAAGGAAATGTTACCTCATGTTGGTGTTTCGGACTTTTGTGAAACAAAAAAGGCTTATTTTTTAGGGTAAGTATGTTAGACTATTTACATACTTATAAAGGAGAGAGCATATACATTTTTATTGGTAAAATGAGAATTTAAATCTATTTATACGATATATTAATTGATATATTGATAATATTATGTATGTCACAGAAAAAGATCTTCTGTAATACATTTTTAAGTGCCGTGCATATTAAATAAATTATAATCTATGTTGATATTTAAATCATTTTAAAATTGAAAATCTTAAATGAGAAACAAATATTGGGTCTGGGAAAGAGTTCGTGGCGTTTTTCCCGATAGATGGCATTGGTTGCCGATAACTAAAGAACAACAAGTCACAGCGACACCACCGACGGCTCGTTTTTTAGATGACCTTCCGAACGTTAGTTTGAGCGTAGAAACATTGTAATCGGTGCAGTGGTTGGAAAGTTATTCGCACTTGAAAATGGAGAAGAATAATGAGAAATTTCGCTATATTCTGCAATATTATTATGATAAGGGGAAGAACGCTGCGCAGGCTTGTGATAAAATTTGTGCTGTGTACGGTGAAGGTACTTTATCGAAATCTGTTGCGCGGAAATGGTTCGCTCGCTTTCGTTCTGGAAATTTCAATGTGAAAGATGAGTCACGCTCCGGTCGTCCAATCACTGAAAAATCTGATGAAATTCTTGAAAAAGTCCAACAAGATAAGCATATCAGCAGTGTCGATATTGGCATGGAGCTAGGCATTGACCACAAAACTGTTTTGAACCATTTACACAAAGCTGGTTACAAAAAAAAGCTTGACGTATGGGTTCCTCATGAGTTGAGCGTGAAAAACATGATGGACCGAATTAACATCTGCGATGCGCTGCTGAAACGGAATGAAATCGAGCCGTTTCTGAAACGTTTAATAACCGGAGATGAAAAATGGATTACGTACGATAATCGGAAGCGTAAAAGATCGTGGATAAAGGATGGTGAGCCGTCACAATCGTTCGCTAAGCCAACATTGACGCCAAAAAAAGTGATGCTGTGTGTATGGTGGGACTGGAGGGGAATCGTCCACTACGAGCTAATTCCAACTGGTCAGACGATTGATTCTCAACTCTACTGTGCGCAACTAGAGAGATTACGCCAGGCGATTGAAAGAAAACGGCCCGAATTGATTAATAGGAAAGGTGTTGTCTTCCATCATGACAACGCCCGACCACACACTTCTTTGATGACCCGTCAAAAATTGAGAGAGTTTGGTTGGGAAGTTTTGATGCACCCACCTTACAGTCCGGATATAGCACCCTCTGACTATCATCTGTTTCGATCTCTGCAGAACTCTCTCAATGGAATTAAGTTGGTTTCAAAAGAAGCCTGTGAAAACTACTTGATTCAGTTTTTCGACCAGAAACCACAGAAGTTTTTCACCGATGGGATCATGGATCTACCAAAAAAATGGCGAACATTGTCGATAATAATGGAGCATATTCGGTTTAAATGAATTCGTCCATGCGCCATGCGGGGACCAGTTGAATTTTACTGAAAAAACGCCACGAACTTTTTCCCAGACCCAATACTTATTTGCACCTTAATACAAAACAAGTCTTTAAGTATCTCAACAGTGAATTACTTTTATTCCCATAATGATTTTAATGTATTCTGTCATTCTAGATATATCTTGACATCCTATAAATGAAAATAATAACATCATTCCAAAGAAATCGCAAACTACTAAAATATGTATATTATAATGTCGAGTTTGTGAATCTTTGCTACTAATCTAGTCGTTTTCAATAACTTTGTAATTTCTTTATACTCATTGAGTTATTCTAGTGCTTGCACTTATTTTTCAGCTATATGGTTCATAGATTGTTATTAGCTGCATTGGGTCGGAGAGAATTAGATGACAGAGATCACTACGGAAACAAGCGCTTGGATTTAGCAGGACCATTGCTAGCTTTCTTATTTAGAGGGTATGGATTTCATATTGATATCTTACAAAATTACAGTACATGTAATCAAAATAAATATTAATGTAAGATAGAATACTAAATTTCAATATTGTTTTTGGATGACACATCTTAACGTTAAAAACTACATGTATTACTAAAACGGACATATTTAGACACTATGCATAGGTGTCGAGCGAAACTGGTACGAATGTCACTGACGTATATCGGGCGTTGCAATGTCAAATGCGCTTACATCGTGAGACATACGGAAAGTGTGCAATACAGTATTAATAAATAATAATAAACCATGTATTTTGTTATTATTGTTGTTAACACTTACCTACAAGAGAAGTATTAACAATCTGAATTTGCTCAACTAAACATCTGCAACATAGCGTAAGCCTCCGGAGTTTTCTCGTTAAATAACATTCGTCGCGTTATAAAAATGTTCTTGTATAGAGAAAATGATTGTGTGTTGATCTGTGGAAGAAATATTACCGTAAATGTCTCATAATCTGGCAAAATCTGAATTGTTTCGTAATGCACTATGACAGTTTTCTAATGCATGAACACTTATTTCGTCATTTAAAGAGGGTTTACACTATGCATAGATTAGTGGCGCCAGTAACAATTGTCGCGCCAGTAAATTTAAGTTGCGTGTATAAACATCAACTGGCGTACAAGTCAAAACTTTGACTTGTACACCCTCCTTTAAAATACATAGCACTGTTTGCACTTTACTACTTTTGCAAAGTTTTTATGGCATTTGATAGTCTAATGTATTTTGTACAAATAGTTTATAAATCTGTGTGAACACCAGTACCATTCAATTTTATCTGTCTTTCTTTGATGGCTATTTTTTCTTTTGCATTGAACTGTAATTTTTAAAAACTATTTAAAATTTTTAAAAATTTTTTAAACTGATTTTATTGTGCGAAAATTTTTTGAATAATAGGAAATAGTTTTAGCCACGTGTGCCAGCATGTAAAAATTGGTTGGGATGGTTCTCGTGTTCTGGGACAGTGTTTGTGAAATTCGCGCATCCGTTTTGGAAATTTCAGGAAAACTTTGTTGGTTTTGCTTATTAAACTACCTACAACTAGGTAATTTTTTTCGAATAGTTTCTTCAATGAAATATAAAGCATGTTACAGGCACATCACATGAAGTGAAGTGGGACACTCATATTTAAGGAAACGTCCCGCAGAAAGCATTGATGAGCCGACGTCAGTAGCAAACATTACTACTTGGCTTGTGTCAATTCAAAATATTATAGTGTATTTAGTATCGTTCTGTATATACCTTCGCTGGTACACTTTGAGAACCTTTTACTAACTAATAAAAGAGATAAGATAAGTTGAAGAGGTTTCAGTGTACGTATAATGATATTCAGAATAGAATTTTTTACAATCTGTAGTCTCAGAGGGTAAATAATTTCTTAACGTTCGAGCGCTTGGTAATACGCAGTAATTGGTTACACATTGTATGTGTTCCAAAACTGACGAAACATGCCGGTATACGTCGGTGACGATCTGGACAAGTTGGAGACATCTGTACCACCTTCTCTCGCTGCTCGTGCTTGGTGTCTAAATATCCCCGCTTTAATATTAGTCTCATATTTTTGAACATTCTGTTATGAATAATGTAATATTAATATTTTAAAAGGTTAGAGCTATACTCTCTATTGTGTAAGATTTCATATATTTATGTTATTTATCCTGTTTTCAATTCCAATTTGAGCATTAGTTTAGTGTGTGCCTTTTTCGGTTTTTATGCATTCTATTTCCGTAATTATTACTATTGATTTCATAATAGTGAAAAATAATAAAAAATATTGTCATGGTCTTTATTACTACCGTGTTTATTATTAAATATATGTACATAAACTAAGTTTAAATCATTCTGAGTTTTTAGGTTATTTAAGAATTTAATGAAGGAAGTCCGAATGTACGCGCAAAAATTTATCGATCGAGGAAAAGATTTCAGCCTAGATCTTGCAATAAAGACAAAACTTATTACAGATGGTTTGAGATATTCACTGGCCACAGGAAACTGGGGTGATCAAAAAAAAGCGCATCAAGCAAGAGCAGGTGTTTCTCAAGTATTAAATAGACTTACATTTGCTTCGACATTATCCCATTTGCGAAGAGTAAATTCACCTATCGGTCGTGATGGCAAACTGGCCAAACCGAGACAATTGCACAACACATTGTGGGGAATGATCTGCCCAGCTGAGACACCTGAAGGTGCTGCTGTCGGCCTTGTAAAAAATTTGGCTCTAATGGCCTACATTTCGGTCGGATCTCAACCATCACCAATTTTAGAATTTTTAGAGGAATGGAGTATGGAAAATTTAGAGGAAATTGCTCCATCTGCAATTGCTGATGCTACAAAAATATTTGTTAACGGATGTTGGGTATGTATTATAAAATATATAATTACTGTTTATTAGAGAACGTAGCTGTACTTTTTTTTAATGAATATATTTAGACTATAAAGTTATACTTAATTTTTATGGTAATCCCATTTTTTATTTACTTACATTTCCCACGCGTTTGGGTAAACTATCGATAAATTTTGTCAGAAATTCTTGTGAAATTCCATTTTTCCAAAAGGATATCAAAAAGTTGATTGACATTAGTTGGCGATCTTTTCTGCTTCGCACAATCTAAATAGTACCACACATGTTCGATAATATTTAAATCTGGACTTTGTGATGGCTAAACTAAAGTTTGTGTAACTCCTTGTTATATCCCTGGTATGTTTCGGATGATTGTCGTGGTATTCCTGCTGGTATAGCATGTTGTTGCAGAAGATCTAAAGTATCTAGTAATTTTAATAAATGGGTCAACTCCTTGTGCAAATATGCAACTTCATACTTGAAACCACCTCCATATTTTATGTTGACTGTATACGTTATGGGTTATACGCTTCTCCAACCCTTCCGCGAATAGAGTGACGACACTATTCGTCCAATATCCAATGGGAATGACTTCATGTATATTCTAATCGTTTCTGTTTATTACCGCTTCACAGTAATGGTTTCCTTCTTGTAACATGATCTCTAAGCCCCTGTTTAATTAGATGGTGCTCAACGGTAGATGGCTGCACAGAAGCTCCTATCGATCTACGAAGATCTGTTAATTTTTTAGATGACTTCGTCCCATTTTGCACGGACATCAATCGCAAATATTGACCACGACTTTTACTTTTTTTGGCTTTAGACTAAACATGGTGATTTTCGTCAAATATTCTAAAAATGTCATTACCCTTTTGAGAAATTAATCTAACAAGAATATGGATGATAGAATAAAATAAATTGTTACTTACAGTATCAGAAAAATATTAACTTTCACTTATACTCAAGTAAACAAGTGATTTATGATTGAAAACACAATAATTCAACTAAACGCTTCGAAATCCAGTAATATACCAACCCACATTGTGCACTAGCTGTCCTTAAGCAGGTAAATGAAATAACTATCGATAAAAACAGATTACCCAAATAAGATTAACTAAGAATATTTTCTGAGAAACTGTTTCTCTTTCATTTAACAATACATTTTCAATTCTTATAAAATTAAAATTTTAAATATGGAAACAATATTATTAAGAAACTGAATTTTTTGGTGGTCACTTACACACACTGCTGTATATTTAAAAAGAGATAAATTTAAACTAACTGAAGACGTTAACAATATACATACTAGACAACAAAATAAGTTCTATATACCTCATTCTAAAGGTAACATTGTGCGGAATTCTCCAACCTATATTGGACTGAAAGTTTTCAAAAAATTATCTGATGAGGTACAGTAGGTGCCACAAATATATCTGCTGAATTCATTTAGAACGATATGTAAACAAAACTGGCAGTCGGAGCACGTCTCATTCATAACATATGGTACTAGTACAAACGACATTATTTTCCGAATGAAATTGTTAAGATTTGTATTAGATATAGCAATGCGCATATTATACGAACAATTCTTTCTTTTTTATTTTATTTATTCCTTTTAGATATTTATATATATGGGATACTATTCTATAACAATTATGTTCATTAATATTTAAATAGAATGTCGAATTAATTTTACGAGACTTCTAATAATACGATTTTATGAATAACGTATATATAAATATATGTTTTTGTATAAATATATTGATCTAATTGTTTGGATCTCAATTTTGTTGTTATTGGATTGCGTATATTTGACATAATAGGCTATTATGTCAGAATATAAAAGATTTTCTTCCACAAAAATTATTATCGTTTTAATTTCTAATACGCATTTGGCCCTGCACTCATACAACTGATAACAAGCTATGATCGATAATGTCAGATATTTAAATAGTTCATTAGGTACATAAAAGATTTCCATTATCCATTTTAAAAGTTATATAGTTATATTTAGTACTGTTATTATACAATCAATAAAATTTTAAAATTTTATGCTTATCAGAGATCCACAACGAACTTTTCGCGGACTTTTAAGAAAATAAAGAGAATACTAATCAACCACCAATTAAGGAGATTAGAATGACCATTATATTTTTGAAGCGTGAGCGAATAATAGCACGCTTACAAGACAGTGGAAATTTGTTTCATTTCCTTGTTTTCGTATGATTTGATATAAGTAAAGTCTTCGCCAGCACGAAAAATTAAAAATTTTGCACGTCTGAAAGTAGAAATTTAGAAAAATCATTGTTTTATTAACCATACCTCATCGAACACGTGATAGTATAATTAAATTTTATTTCTTCATTAATAAGTATCTTAATGTGGCCACCGTAACACGAATTTTAACGTTTAAATTTTGTATTGCATTTTTTAATACATCAAATATATATATATATATATATATATATATATATATTACGGCATTCAGTCCATGCAAGTACCGGTTTTAGTCACATTTTTCAATACACTGATCAAATTTACAAAACATTTAAAAAATGTTACAGCAAAAGATTTCTACAAGACCAATTACTGTTCAGTTAAATAGAAAAGTATTTTGAGTAAACGATATTTTGTTATTTCAACATATTTGTCTTGAATAAAATGTGAGAGAGAGCATACAGTAGTATTGAAGTTTTTTTCTATCGGGTATAAATTAGGTAAATACAAATTCAACCTATATTCAAATTGTTATGGATGTACTTAATATCTTTCAATAATTTAAGTGACGCACAGTCAGGTTAATTTAAACAACATTTCTCCTTCAGCCTTCTGGAATATTTACATTATAGATTAATTGTATATTTGCTCTTTTTGCTATAATTTATTAATTTATCTATTAGCATTACTAAGGAATTTATATTACAGGTTGGTATTCATAGAGATCCAGAGCAGCTTATGGCTACTTTGCGTAAATTGAGACGTCAGATGGATATTATCGTATCTGAAGTATCCATGATACGTGATATTAGAGACAGAGAAATCAGGATATATACAGATGCTGGTAGAATCTGTAGACCTCTGCTGATTGTTGAAAATGGACAATTACTATTAAAGAAAAGACACATTGATATGTTAAAGGAGAGAGAATATAATAACTATGGATGGCAAGTTTTAGTTGCATCAGGTAATTTAAATTTATTGATAGTACATGTCTTTTATTCTTCTATAAGATAAGGTTACAAATATAAAAAATATAAAGGATTGTAATATTGTAACACATTTTCTATAAATTTCTATATAACTCAAAACATGTGCTAGTGTTGTAATTAAATTTGTTTGAAAATATTTTAGGTGTGGTCGTGAGGTATCGTTAGTAGTTAATAAAATGAAAATTACTGTTTTTATTTTTGTTTTATGATTGTTTTCACTTTCCCAAATTTAATTTTAAGGAATAATTAACGTAGTTATTATTTTCAGTTAAAAAAAAAGATGATTAATTTTATGCATTATTTTCACGTTCCTAAATTTAATTTTAAGGAACAATTAACATTGTTATTATTTTTAGTTAAAAACGGGATATCGATACTAAATATTAACACTTTTGCAACAAAAAGAACTGCAATTGGAAATTTTGAAATTAGTTTTCAGTAATTAAAGTGGAAATTGATATATTTCATGTAAAAATCATTTTATCAATAATGTCTTGTTTTTATCAAAACAACAATTTGTTACTACGATAAAAATATAATAGAAAAGGACAATTGCTCGATTCGTTTACATATTGAGCGACAAACGATTAATTTTCAGTGTCCGAATTGGTCATTTGCTTTTATCATAGTTTTATAAAAAATCTGTCTGGATCTGTAGTCGTCCTTTCTCTACGAATTTGGTATTTTCGTTAAACAATAAAGCTTGGTTTTATAACAGATTTTTTGTCTGTCTTGTATATACAAATTTATTTCAGCTTTTTTATAAATTGAAGTAGATTTTGTAAAAGATTTGTTGAACAAGCTAGTTGTTATACTATAGATTGTCATTATCATAATGTCTGTTACATAAATATTATTTCTGCATTTTTACTGTCTTATTTCTCTCTTACTTTAATATATTTTTTCGAAAAATTTAATTTTGTTTGTAACTTAATATATAAATTAATTATGGATAGCTTGGTAACTAAAATTTATAACTATGCTTATGTCAGATTTTATTTTTTAATTTATGTATTACATATACATATTGTTCACTATTTTTACATAAATATTAACACATTTATAAATTTGTACAAAAGATTTTCTGGATACAGGTGGAAAAATTAATACAAAATCAGATTAAAGAGACGGAAAAATACTTTTATTGACAAAACATATTCATTATGAAAAAAATTGTTTCAGATCAATTTTTTTTTTATTAACGTAAGTTGCTCTGAAAATAATATATTTGGGTTTAGTCTTTATAATATAAATAGCTTATCTTTTACACTATTTAATGTAATACGTCATTGTCTGCTATATCCATTCTTTCTCTATTTATATGCAATAGAGGATATAAAGTACTCCCAACATCCCACGTTCGCAAAAAAAGTGTTAAAATAATGCACTACATACACTAGAATTTTTATGAAAATTATGTACGTCATGGAAGGACAAATGAAAAAGATTTATGAATCAAAGTCTAAGAATTTATTTCAGTTGTTTCTTATGAACATATTGCAATACAAAATATAGTACATACAATTATGAAGAAATTTTAAAAGCGGAACATATTTGTAACCATACTCTTTTTTTAAAGTTGAAAAATTAACTCTATATGTTCTTACAGGTGTAGTTGAGTATATAGATACTCTTGAAGAAGAAACGGTTATGATAGCCATGTCGCCAGATGATCTACGTCAGGAGAAAGAATATGCATATTGTACAACATATACGCACTGTGAGATACATCCTGCCATGATCTTAGGAGTTTGTGCATCCATCATACCTTTTCCTGATCACAATCAAAGCCCAAGAAATACATACCAGGTAATATATATATATACGAGGTCTGATCAAAAAATAACCGTTATTTTCAAATTTCGTGAGTTACGTATGTTCGATTTTCGCATTTTTTCTTTTATGTTGGTACACATGTCTGTTATATATGTTGGCAATATCAGCCATTTTGGATTGTCAGTTTGTTTTTGACAGATAAAAAGGTTAGTCGTGTTTTGGTGTGCTCTTCGATTTTTTACTATTCGAAAAAAAGGATCAAAAAATATATATTAAATTTTGCGTTAAAAACGGAATAAAGTGCTCCAAGGCACTTGAAATGTTGACTGTGGCATTCGGCGAGTCCACTTTGTCTCAAAAAAGTGTTTATAAGTGGTACAAGCGCTTTACAGAAGGCCGAGAAAATGCACGCCAAATTCGATCAAATGTGAAGGTTTTACTCACTATTTTCTTCGATTATAATGGCGTGGTGCATCATGAGTTCTTGCCAACAGGTCGTACGGTTAATAAGGAATACTACAAGGAAGTTATGCAACGTTTGCGTGAAGCAATACGGCTCAAACAATCGGAATTGTGGAAAAAACAATCATAGATTTTGCACCATGATAACGCACCAGCTCACACATCGATGCTTGTGCGTGAGTTTTTGGCCAAAAACAAAACCGTTATCATGCCTCAACCACCGTATTCACCGGACTTGGCCCCCGCTGACTTTTTCTTCTTCCCAAAACTGAAGACACCGATGAAAGGAAAGCGTTTTGCTACGATTGAGGAGATAAAAGAAAAATCGAAACAGGAGCTGTTGGCGATACCAGTCGTTGCAGAAGTCTTTCGAGGATTGGAAAAAACGCTAGCATAAGTGTATTATATCTGAGGTGGATTACTTTGAAGGGGACAAGATAGTTATTGATGAATAAATAAATACTTTTTGAAAAAATTGAAAATAACGGTTATTTTTTGATCAGAACTCGTATATATATATATATATATATATATATATATATATATATATATATATATATTTCTATATGAGTAAAATTTTTTCTCATAGAGTGCTATGGGTAAACAAGCCATGGGTGTTTATATTACCAATTTTCATGTTCGTATGGATACTTTAGCCCATGTATTGTATTACCCTCACAAACCACTTGTAACGACACGATCTATGGAATACTTACGCTTTAGAGAACTCCCAGCCGGAATTAATAGTATTGTCGCAATTTTATGCTATACAGGATATAATCAAGAAGATTCTGTTATTTTAAATGCTTCTGCAGTAGAGAGAGGATTTTTTAGGTATTATCTATTTTATTATTAATTATATTAAATCATTATAATTATAAAAGAAAAATATCATGTCATCACTAAAATTGTGTCACTTTTTATTTGCAATAAAATAAATTATAAAACAAAATATCAGAATATTTTACACGTGTGTTTGATTCAGAATATTTGCTGTATCTAAGACTAAAAGTATAATAATTATGTTACATAATACACAGAAAACAAGAAACATAATTATAAATTTTTTTTTAAATATTTCGAGGTAAAATAATATGAATTTAATAATAATAGTAGTTATTCTAATTTAAAAAATAGCGATTGAAAATATAGTGAAATAATCTATGAAACGTTGAACAAAACAGCTTCTTATTTTATTATTTAATTAGAAATTAAAAAAAGAAATATATCCAGAATTTCAAAAAATATAAGTTACAAGAAATTTATTTAATTATATTATTAATAATGTGAATTCATCATAAATATCGTATAATTTATAATTTGAAAAGATTGCAACTAATTTGTGTATATTGCTTCACATAAATTCTAAATCGTTTGACAAATTAAAACAAAGACCAACAATTAATAGTTACAATTATTAAAATTTAAAATATAATTTTAAACACGTATTATATTTTAATGTCATTAAACAACTTTCAAAAACGTGTATACATTATCTAAAGTTTCAATACCTATTTTCATTATTTATTTTTAAACGGCAATTTATTTTTAATACTATGAAGGTAGCGTGGGTGATCGATCACGTCATTTATGTTTTTGTTTGTAATATTGGAAAAGGCTACATAATGACCAGACTTGGGATATCTTCCCATGGGCCAAGTTCATACTGAGTACGCAGCGCCCCAACCCGCGTAATGTAACAAAACAGATGAAGTGTAGAATTATAAGTTAGTACCGAGCGGATCTTCACATGGATCGAACGTATAATTATTAAGTATGACGGACGTGCGTAAGGGAAAAACGAGACCATTGGTTGACGCAGTGCTAGGACAAACGCGACCCATCGATGACGCCAAAATAAGAAAAATAACGTGCCACCAAAAACGCAGTTTATATTTGATTTACTGTTCATGATCATCGCCTGTGATTTGAGACTTCATCTACTCGATACGTAATGACTACAATTCCAACTGGAAGTTGCCATCCCGTAGAACCTTACAGGGCTATATGCCAACTATGTGTAAACGCATCGAAAACATGGTCCAAGCTTTAGCATAAGCTGTTGTTATGTATCGACGAAATGATAGATCGAGAAAGCATTCTATTTGACAAATTTATAGTGCGTATTCTAGATCCTAGCGAAATTTCCCATTGTATTAGCCAGCGAAAGATTAGAAAAGTGCACTGGGGAGGTAATTAAAAAATTTCAACTTTCAGCTAACCAATTGTTGATGTTTGTGACTTTTACATAAAGATCCTGCTTTACACCTTGTACCACAAATTATTCGACAATGTTATCCAGAGATGGATGCATTAATTTCAAATATTCCCACACTTTGTGGAACATGGTTGAAAGCGACTTTCTATTATTGCGAGAATATCTAACAAATAAAATTTGTGGTTCTGTGATTCAAACCTAACGAAGCTGTAGCAATTAAGGAATGCCAGAAAAAATTTTAAAATTCTTCCGTCGAATCTGATTTAAAACAAATTTACAATTATAAAGGTTTATTTGACTCAATAGAAGAGTTTCAAATCACAGGGTTATTGTGGATGGAGTAAATGCAATTTGTGAATAATGTACACCCACCCACTACAACTCATTACACTCGCTACAAGTGACATAAAAAATATGTGTGTTGTAGAAAAGTTCGAGAGTATTATAAACAAAGATTTTGATTTTACCAGGTTTAGACAAATTTGTGATGGTGCGCATATAGATCCGTTATCTATTTCTAAAGATTATTTGAATTATGTATGTATTACATCCGTAGATGACAAGCGGTCTATTTCTAAATATATGAACATCTTTTCAGCACGGCGTACATTGCTCTCCGAGATGTGGATACTTACGTCATACTGCAGATATTTTGTCCGTTTTATCCGTTTTGTGCTACGCAACAATAGTTGTGAATAATGTAAATGCGTTATTTATAAAACAAAACATAAATGATATAAATAACGCATAAATCGCAAGGTCGCCCGTATATTCGTACACTCGCCTTATTACGATCCTGGCCCGCGGGAAAAATATCCATAGCTAATATAACATTTAGTGTTATAGTAAATGTCTTATTTCGTTTAGATATCTTATTGTACAAATAATAAGTGTGTTATTGAATGCTATTTAAACATTCTGCGGTTGTGAAATTAACAAAAATTACCAAAATACCAAATTCATTTATGAAATTTTGTAAAACATGGAAAACAGAGCATTGATTTATTCTCACGCAGTACGTATGGTTTTTTTGGTTTTCGTAATAGCATTTTCTTCATTCTTTTTAATTTATTGACTGATAGCATTGTTTACATTATTTTCTTATTTTATCTGACTATTATTTTTTTTTTACAGAAAATTCCATTCGTTTGAATGCTTTATTTATATTAAAAAACATAAAAACAATTTTGCTTGCGTCAGATAGAAGGATAACTAAATTAAACTATGTATTTGGTAACAATACACATTTCCTAGTTATTATATTTTAAACTCACAGCAAATGACCTGATCCCGTCTTTTGAGCGATAGAGCAATACTGTGCGAAAACCTGAAGAAAACTTCATAGAAATTTCAAAATTTCGTTTTTATAGTAACCTTTTTGAGAGTTTATTAACATACACATATGTATAACAGCTCAACATCCATAACTCAAAATATATAATATACACAATCTGTCGCAGAGAAAACCGTCGGTAAGGTAGATCTTTCACCAATGTTATGTCAAAATATGACATTTACATCATTAGAAGCAGAGAAGAAGAGCAAATACCAAGTTCTGTTTTAAACTCGGTAAATCATTTACTGAAACCTTTTTGATAAAACATGTGTATGATGAAGCGTGTTTATCACGTACGAGTATGTATGAATGGTATAAACGATTTAAAGACGGTCGTGCGGACATAAATGACGACGAACATCCTGGTGCAAACAAATTTGTGGTTACGGAAAGCAACATCGAACTTGTGCGTGAATTTATTAGAAATGGGGCGAAATACTCATTGCGATACTTGAGAATGGAATTAAATATTTCCATAGATTCGATTCATCTCATTTTGATACAGCATTTGTAACTGAGAAAGATTTGTGCACGGTTTGTACTACACAAGTTAACTGAATTCAGCATTGTACAGACTTGATTAAAGACTCAAAAAAGGACGAAAACTTCAAGTACTCTATTGTAACCGGCGATGAAACGTGATGTTTTCAATATGATCCACAGACCAAGCGTCAAAACTCTGAATGGAAGCATCCAAGCGAAGAAAGACCGAAAAGAAGCCGTTTGAAGAAGTCAAAAGTGAAGACAATGTTGATTCGAAAGGTATAGTGCGCAAAGAGTTTGTTTCAACTAGTCAAACAGTCAATGCTGTATATTATTTTGATGTTATGAAGCATCTTTTGGCGCGTGTTCGTCGATGGTAGCTGGCGTTTATTATATGATAATTCACCATCTCATAACTCGACGCTCATAACTGATTTTCTAACTACACATAGCATTTTAACCATTCACCGGATTTGACCCCCTGTGATTTCTATCTATTCTCCAAACTACATTTGCCAATGAAAGAACAGCATTATGCCGACGTCGAAGCCATTAAAAAGGCGTCGACAGCAATCTTGAAGTACATCTCTAAAGATGAACTTAAAAATTCATTTGACATGTTAATTGACCGTGCAAAACATTGTATTGAAGCCGAAGACGATTACTTTAAATAAAATAAATGAATTTTACCAAAATAGTAAGCTTTTATTTTTATTTTTAAAAAGTTCGGGTTTCTCTGCGACAGACTGTATTAACAGAGGTCTTACTGTCACTGTATTCTTTTGCAATGCTAATATTCTTTAGTTTAATACAATTCCAAGTAATAATGATAGACAAAAGATGATTCGAAAAATCATGTAACATTTTCAACTAAAATAAAAAAAACATTGGACAAAGAAAGATTGGTAATAGACAGTGTAAATAGAATGACATAAACAATAAATTGGATTTTTCGTTTTTATAAAAACTGCATTTGACAATTGCGTAGCTCAGGAAATTTTTAGTGATAATTTAACTATTGGAAAATGATGCATTCATTCAATATATACAGGGTGTTAAAAACAAACAACGTAATTTATGAACAAAAGCGAAAAGTCAAATGAAATCTTAAAGTGTTCTTTCTCCATTTCACAACAGCCAAGATATCTTTGCCCCAAGAATCAAACTTTTTCGAAAACCTTCACTATGGCTCGGATTCGTTGGCATCCATGTCGTGACTGCTGTGAAATGAAAGAGGGCATTGTAAATATCTCGTTTGACTTTTTGCTTTTGTTGTTCACAGATTAAGTTGTTTGTTTGTTCGTACATAATAAAAAAGTGGTTTAAACGTAAAACGTTTCGTATCTCCAAAACCGTCCATTTGTGGACTTATGTTAATTAAGATTTTTATGCATCTATTTATACTATCACCCTTTAATGTTTGAGGTACATTTTTTTACACCCAGTTTGACATTGAAATATAATTTAAAAAAATTCTAAAAACAAAATTGTCTTTGTTCTTCTGTCAAAGAAAATATTTATAAATATTTTATAACGCACTCCTATACAGAGTAAAAATTATGGATAAGATGTATGTGTCATTTTCGTCTAGCTTAGTGCAGATTATTATTAAATAATTTATATAGGTATTGCAAGTTAGAATCATAATTTGACGAAAAAATTCATGATTTGAATTTTTTAAATACTAGTATCTAATATCTAACATAAAGTATTTTTTATTGAATTAATATCTCCAATTAAAATTTTTCGAAATAGTTTGTTTTATTTATCATTTTATAAAAATTTATGTGTTTCGATTTCCGCCATCTGTGTACACAGATGACAGAAAGAGACACCTTTCTGTCATTTGTGCTCACTACACCACAGTTACGAATTACTATTGTAGAAATAATTTAAATTTTATTTTATTTTATAATTTACTTTAACTGGCCTTTATATTGTAGTCAAAATTATTATTTTGTAGATCTGTATTTTATCGATCATATAAAGACGCTGAATCCAAAAGAGTGGGTGATCAAGAAGAACAATTTGAAAAACCGACTAGACAAACATGTCAGGGCATGAGAAATGCTCTGTATGATAAATTGGACGATGATGGTATAATTTCCCCTGGTATTCGAGTATCGGGAGATGACGTGGTTATAGGAAAGACTATAACTCTTCCAGAAAACGACGATGAGGTAAGAAAAATAAATTGATATATTATTAGCATAATTAAGTCTTAAATATATTTTAGCTAGAAGGTACTACGAAAAGATTTACTAAAAGAGATGCTTCTACATTTTTGCGTAATAGTGAAACAGGAGTTGTTGATCAAGTCATGATTACTTTGAATTCAGAAGGGTACAAATTTTGTAAAATTAGAGTACGGTCAGTACGTATTCCACAAATTGGAGATAAATTTGCATCTCGTCATGGGCAGAAAGGGACTTGCGGAATTCAATATCGTCAGGAGGTTAGTATTGTTATATAAGACAATGAAATTAGACTCATGTATGTAATTCATATAAGAAGTCTGCAAATTACTCTTTATAGTTCTCTTAATTACTCTTTTATAGGGTCCAGTTTTCATTCAATTAATTGATCATTTGGGTATATATTTTTTGTGCAGTACAGATTCATCATTTTGATAATAGAAAAATATGGCAAAGTTATATTTATAGTTTAAAGTATTATGTACGATCATTTCTAATATGATTTCATAACATTTTTTTGAAAAATTGTGTACGTACGTATTCCTAAAAAATTTTTATGTTCCATCTTAAGTATTTGATTTATATTATTCAGTACATTTCAATCTTGAGTAAGAATACTGTTTTATAGGGTATAGTTTAGCAATTTTGTAAATCGATGACAAATCTTTCAACAAAGACACAGAGAGAAAAATGTACTCCCTAAGAACTTATACTTTATTTAAATGTATGTTTTTATTCTTAGTGTCAAAACATGACATTTGTTGCAAAATTGTAAAAATGAGAATTAAATATCCAGAAATTGTAATTCATGAGATATTTAGTGAAGAATATAGTAATTTTAAATGAATCGAAAAAATGTTCATATTTATAACAGTCAATTTTTAATTTGTACAAAAATTAATTTAGAAGACAATTTTGCTTAAATAATGGATTTGTACTTTTTTCTACTCTTAATAACTTTTGACATTACGTAGTGTAATATTCAATGAATATAAACTGATAAAGCATTAATTTAACACCACCAAATTTTTAATTTAACCTCTTGCATTTGGATATAGGAACAGTATTGACCTTTATTAGTGTTATTGAAAACTCATTCTAAAATGCAGTCTCTTATTTATATACATAGTAAATTTACTTATGTAATAATTAATTCTTAGTCAAAAACCATTGTGAAGGTTTACTGAATGTGAAATATTTATTGCAGAGGTTGATCTCTGTAGTACTAACACTTTTAATAACTAACGTATTTCACTGGCTGATATACTATAAGTATATTTTTATTTTGTATTTTCATGTTATTAAAATATTTTAGGATATGCCATTCACTTGCGAAGGCCTAACACCAGACATAATAATTAATCCACACGCCATTCCTTCACGTATGACAATTGGGCATTTGATCGAATGCCTTCAAGGCAAAGTATCGTCAAATAAAGGTGAAATTGGCGATGCAACACCTTTTAACGATGCTGTTAATGTGCAGAAAATTTCTACTTTACTTCAAGAATATGGATATCATTTAAGAGGAAATGAAGTTATGTATAATGGACATACTGGCAGAAAAATTAATGCTCAAGTTTTTCTTGGACCGACATACTATCAAAGATTGAAGCACATGGTGGACGATAAAATTCATTCTAGAGCAAGAGGTCCTGTCCAAATTTTAGTAAGACAACCAATGGAAGGTCGTGCTAGAGACGGAGGTTTACGTTTTGGCGAAATGGAACGCGATTGCCAGATATCGCATGGTGCAGCACAGTTTTTAAGGGAAAGATTATTTGAAGTATCTGACCCTTATCGTATACATGTTTGTAATTTTTGTGGATTAATAGCCATCGCCAATTTGAGAAATAATACATTTGAATGTAAAGGTTGCAAAAATAAAACACAAATTTCCCAAGTCAGATTACCATATGCCGCAAAATTGTTATTCCAAGAATTGATGTCTATGAACATAGCTCCTCGTTTGATGGTTTTATAAGATGTATATTTAATTACTACATTTTAGTTTTATATTTAGGAAGTTGTAAATTAAATTTTAAAAATAAAATAAACTTGTAAGAAATTTGTTCTGTTCATATTAGAAGTAGAACCAGTATGTAAGTACCTGAGTGTGTGCATGTACGCGTGCGGACTTGTGTGTGTACGTATGTATGTCTGTATAGTACATACGTGCCCCCCCCCTCTATGTATGTATGTGTGTATGTAGGTAGGTAAGTATGTATGTGAGTTGGTAAGTATGTATGTATGTAAGTAGGTACGTACGCACGTGAGTAGGCACGCGCGCACGTGAGTAGGCACGCGCGCACGTGAGTAGGCACGCGCGCACGTGAGTCGGTACGCGCGCACGTGAGTAGGTACGCGCGCACGTGAGTAGGTACGCGCGCACGTGAGTAGGTACGCGCGCACGTGAGTAGGTACGCGCGCACGTGAGCATGTATGTGTGTATGTAGGTAGGTAAGTATGTATGTATGTGGGTAGGTAGGTATGTATGTAAGTAGGTACGTACGTACGTACGTAGGTAGGTATGTATGTAAGTAGGTACGTACGTACGTACGTAAGCAGGTACGTACGTAAGCAGGTACGTACGTACGTACGTAAGCAGGTACGTACGTACGTACGTACGTACGTAAGCAGGTACGTACGTACGTACGTAAGCAGGTACGTACGTACGTACGTACGTACGTACGTACGTACGTACGTAAGCAGGTACGTACGTACGTACGTAAGCAGGTACGTACGTACGTACGCGCGTGAGCAGGTGCACGCGCGTGAGTAGGTACGCGTTGATGTCGCATTAAAAATACGCTCTTATCAGTGATGCGCATGCTGGAAAATTTATTTGAAAACTAGTCCATATTTCGGTACACAAGACTCTTTGGACTGAGGACAGGAAAGTTTTACAAGTTTTTTGCTTGTAATAAAAATAATCGTATTTATGGTGGAAGGGATTATTCCAGGAATTAACGCAGTGAGTCATAAAATATAATAGTTATTTGTAGGTGTTCTGATAGACATATTTGCCTGCAATTGGTTATAAATCTCGTAAAAGACCTAATGTAAATATAATATTTATATTTAAACACAATTATACTATTTTTAGAAGAGTTTACTAAATTTTACAAGCTCTCCGAACTAATATGGACAGCAGTACACTACCGCTTACGGAAGTATAGGCAGCAACTATATCAAGCAACAACGAGAAAAAAAAAAGAAAACATCAACGAAATTAAACAAAAATTAATATTCATTGATTCTTTATATAATAAAAAAATTATAATTCTTTAAACTTATTCGTAATATAGTTACATATTATATTAATCATACTTTCTTTTCGTCGAAGAAACCACCGGCGATTACAGCTTTTGTTATTCGGGGTATTCTTTCTATTAATGTTCTTATTACATCTGGTGTAATGTTATTCTATTCTTTTTGTAAAATATTCTAAAGTTTTTCCTTCGATTCTTTTCTAACTCTTTTATCGAGTTCGTCCCATAATAATTTAATGGTGTTGAGCTCCGGACTTTGAGGCGGCCATGTTATTACTTTCAAAATATTTTCATTTTTCTCCGACTTAAGGCAATTTTACACAACAATGACGTATGTCTGGGGTCATTATCATGCATAAATTAATTAATTATTACGAATTAATCGAAGGCTTCTAATATTTTGTTGAATTAAGTGTGTAGGTACTTACATATGCATATAGTAGAAAACCAGAGTACGGAAAATCTAAGTAAATAGGAATGTGGTAGGGACCGCTTCAGCCAATATGTATTATATTCTCCATGGAATGCATTAATCATGTATAGCTACATGATTAATGGGAGAGCTGTGGAGTATGCTATTGACAGAAAGAAAATTGAGTTAAAATGATATTACCAAGGCAATTCAGTGTGCTATTAGAGATCCCTTTAAAAATTTGCCTGTGTCTTGTTTAGATAGTATTTTCAAAATGAAAAGAAACTATGGTTGTGTTAATTAAAAATTTATATTTAATAAAATTAAAATTTTAAAAAGTTGAACATCGTCAGACGATTTTTAATGTGTGCTTTCAGTTATCCAACATTTAGTGAACAATATTAAAATTGCATTAATTTGCATTTTCCAATAATATGCAATGTATTTATAATTATGTTTGCGCTAAACATATTTCTAGTTTTTAATAGATTAGTAGTAAAAACACTCGCTCATTACCACTTGAATAGTAATTATAATAAAGTATATTAATTTTAAAAGTAACGTATGTACATACATGCCATAAGAGCAACGTATGTATATGCCACAAAAACAACGTATGTATATGCCGTCTATGTTTTGTTTAATTTAAGGATGACATCCCAAAATTCTGAAACATCGTTGCTAAAAAATGATAGGTGAGTATTTCGAACAATACTCTATTCTAATATTATACTGATCCGTTATTTCCGAGAAGGGAAAGCATTTAGTTGGCGGTACAATTGATGAATAAACTTTATTTTTGATATTTTGTGGAATTATATATTACAATACTTTATAGTTTGTTTTTTTTTTTAAATCAAGTCTATATTTGATAAATAACTTCTATTACAAATGGTAAACAATTAATACAGATTCAATGAATATTTTCTCTATTTATAGCATAACGGGCTACTTAATAATTCTGTAACTGTGGGAATTGGAACCACGTCAATGCTGACGCCGACATTTCGTCACCACTTGTATGAGTATACCAACTAAATATATGTCTTGTATTCATTAGTAATAAATTTATTCATAATTCATTGCAAAATAAATTTATTTACCTCGCTGTAATATATTGTTTAAATTCAGTACTTCCTTTGCTATTCTTTAGCAGTGTATATATTTAGTTTTTTTTTTGATAATTTATAAATTAGTGATTAGGAGAAACACTTTTAAAATGTGAAGAAGTAAAAATAGGTGAAATAAGAACCGTAGTTTTATGTTTAAGTTTAAAATATTGGTTGAAAATCTTGAACGTTTAAAATATACTTTTTATCTAATTTTTTAGCAGAATAAGCGTTTTTTTCTAAACATTCACAAATTTATGATTGCTAAACAGTTAAATAGTGGTATCAAATAAAAAAGGACTTTCATCAGAAAACTTTAACAAGATCTCACTTAACTTTTTCGGCGGCGTCGGTTTCAAATCAAATGGTAACTAAAGGAACTGGAACAACTAAATGACTTCATTAAATAAGAGCGAATTAAGGCAAATAGGAGTAAAAGTAACAATAGAAATAGTAAAGGAAGAGGAAAGAAGTCTAAAAGTGTTATATTATCCACGAACAAAGAGGCATGGAAAAATGGGTTAAAATAAACGAACAATTGTAATGAGTCGAAAATAATTACCACTGTAAAGAGATATAATAAGAATTGAGAATATTCTTTACACAATTTTAAATTGGTTCATTACTTTATTGGGATCTAGAATTCGATTTCTTATTTTGGAGATAAAATCAACATTGTATTGTGCTAGTGTGACATATGATAAATAACTTCGGTATAGGTTTTCTTTTCCTATATTTGTTATGTGAGAATTTTCAAATGATTTTAAAACATTGAAATACAAACGTATAATAGTGATTATTTGATTATAATATTCAACGTAGGAGGAATAAACTAAACTAGTTTTCATTGCTTTTGCATAATATATTATTTGCGATTTATGGCTGTTACATTATTACTTTAATTATCGGCATATTCTAAATATATTAAAAAATATGTGTACATTTTAGATATTTTAGTTACAGCTTCATGCAAAAAATAAATATAATTTATATACAGAATTGTGTATAAGAAAAGAACACACGCACTTTTCATTGTCATTAAAATATTTGATTGCATAATAAGAATAAAAAAATTCCTCAAAACAAGAAGTGAGTAATTAATTTAGAATTACTAAAAATTTTCAAGAAATTACAATTTTGAAATTTCGTTTACGCTATCTCCAAATAGAAACCCTACAGAATTTTGTTTTTTAACATTTATTGAAGAGCAAGAAATAAAAATACTACCTGTCAGCTGATATATGCTATTTGTGATCATCAGTTCAAGTAGGAATTATTTTGTTAGTAATATTTTGTAATTTTAGAAGAAAATCGTGTTTATATTTGACTAAATAAACAGAAATGCAATAATTCTATATGAAAGAGGTTTTAGACGAACTTGTTTTAATGAAAATAAAATAAAAACTACAAACAAATTTTAAATTTATATTCTTTAAATGGCAACCATAGTTGGCTATGACTGTTTTTTCTAATTTCACAGGTATGAGATTTGGTTACCTTTTGTAGGTTTTTTATTATAACGATAATAATTTAATTACTATTACAATTAAGGCAATAATGGGCTTTGAAAAACTTTTTATTCCTAAAAAAAATAAAACATGATAACAAAATTGAAGGACATATTTGTTAAAAGTAAAAAAGTTAAATGACTACACAAAATAACGAAGTTTTAGAAACTAGCCTAATATTTGGAGATCTTGCCGGGCCGATAACGGTACCTACATCTCTAATTCAGCTAAGAAAACTTTCTGAAATATACTCAGTAACGTTTCGAAAATTATGAACAGTCGTTATGTTAAGTTCAATTCATCTAACATATCTTCCGGTTCGTTACAGAAAATGTAAAATATCGTTCTCCACTTAAATTTTTAATTATTAATTTACTAATGTTTTCAAGGAAATACAAAAATCAAATTACATTTATATATTAAACTTTTAATTCTTTAAATAAATAAGCAAAAACAAAAATTTAAATTACGGAATTCTGTAGGGGGCTTCTATTTAGAAGTCATGTAATTAAAATTTTAACGGTTTCAATTTCATGAAAATTTCTGCTAATTCTAAAACTGATTATTTTTTTTAAGAAATGTGTATAGTAATACATTTAAATATTCTAATGGTTAACGGCGAACTGTATATCTCCTTTCTTATACAAAGATATGTATACGAATTATATTTATTTATTCATGTGAAACTGTAAATTATTTTAAGATAGTTAGAATACCAAAAAACATCCATGCAAGAAAAGAGACAAAGTAATTTCTATTTTAAATATTATCACTATTATAGATATGTATATTATTTGAAAATTATCAAATACCAAATATACATATCGGATCAATGTAATACAACGTTTGGAAAATGTAAATTACGTACCATGTCAATATTTTTAGGTAAATTGCGTCCCGCCGTATGTGCTGAAAGTACGTGAGTTGCGTCCCAACATTATAAATAGGATCTTAATTACTTGTCAGTTAATACCAGTATCTACCGACGAATACTTATAATATAATTAAAATATAAACAATTTAATTAAACAGACTTTATTTGAAAAACTATACGAATTAAATATATTATTATACAATTATCTATTAAAGATAACATATTCACATAGTTACAAAGGTTCCCAAGGAACAATTTTTAAATTACGCGGAAGTTTTGAGTTGGTAGTAGTAAAAATAAAGGTTAGCTATGATTTCAATTCATTCAAGAAATTAGGAAATAACATGTTTTTAATGCGTACGGTTTTCGTTTTAATTTTGATTTTGAAATATACACCTTAATTATTAATATTCATGCTGTAATAAAATAAAATATAATTTTAGATGTAGTTATTTTTTCCTTGGGCAACTTAAAACACCCGCGAAATTTAAAAATTGTTCCTTGGGTTACATATCTGCAATGTACTTATAATTACTAAAATTAAAATCTCGAGCTAAATATGTAAAAATTTAAATGAACATTTTTTTATTATCTCAAATATTCATTTCTATAATAAGTCACTCATTGCTTCTCTTAAAAGTTTTCCTTTTCAATTATAATTTTCGATTTCTTGTTGGATCTACTTCTGTAAATATAAGTTTCGCTTTGTATATCTTTTAGCACCTCAATAAAGTTAAAAATATTAGGGTATGGACTGTTGAACAATCGTTAATACTTGCATGAAACGATTCACAAGCGTTTGTCGTCCTATTAGTAGAACAAGAAAATTTTGCCCAGGTATTTAGGGCAAACGTTGCTTCTTCAGATATATGCGTTTCAAGATACGTTCTTGAAGCGTAGATATATATTTTAATAATAAAAACAAAATATTCTGGTGAATACGATCACCGAATTTTTTTAACGTCTGCAGGGAGTATGACCATTGGTGAAAACTTCGACTACTTCGTCTAGCTGTAAAAAGGAAGTAGAAAGAAATATGTATATATTATTTGTATATATATATATATATATAAAATAATATAAAAATGGACTTTATCAGATTTCCGATAGACTCACTTTTTCGATACCAACTTGGATCTAGATAGAAGCGGTAATCCTTAATAGTGTTTACAATAAAACGGATTGAGCAGTTATGTGCATTAATTTTTCGGAGTTGAAGCATATAGTAAATCTGTAGTTTTATCAGCAAGGAAAAACAACGTAAGAAACACATAGAAATCCTTATGCGGGGGTGTAGCTTTGCGTTTTAAAATATAAATAACTGTTAAAATGCTTAGAACAACTTTCGAAAGTGCCATCTATGTTAACGTTGGTTGTATGACACAGGGCTTCTACATTTTTCTTTGCATAAAGTCCTAAAATTTTCTTTTGATCATTGTTCACTAGTACAAAATCTTCACCAGCATTGGTTTTGATTTCCATATTTGCTACAATATTAAAGGTTTCTTCAACTAATTTAGACAATTTACACGCATTGTGCATATTTCTCTTAATAAGTATTAAATCTGTTGCTTTCAATACTTGTCTTTCATTTTCTTTCAAAGCTAAATGAATTAACTTTGCAGATCTTCTAGATATATATATATATACAGATATAACTAGCTTTGCGTTTTAAAATGTTACTTAACTTTTGACGTTCCATTTGGTTTCCCCCATTTTGTCATAATTGTGAGAAGAAGGACGTTCTAAAACTCCTTGGTTTTTTCCTACCTTCAGGAACGGTTCACATGTTCAACGTTCAATTTCATTTGCTAAACGTTTGTGGAATCGGTACTTAAATTCTTCTGTTACAAACAGATTTTTACCATTTTCACTTGTTACAATTTTCATAATAAATTTTTCAAAACTTTACTTACACAAATAGCGTTCTAAACTAACCGAATTGTTTTAAAATGAAAAATGTGTTTAAACACCTACCCTCATTTCAAACATTAGAGTGAATCCAATTCTCTTATTGATGTGGGCGGTAAATATGTAGAACGTAAATAAATATAAAGAATTTTATGAACATGTAATTGCTGCAGATATTACAATACAGGTACATAGCACGCAATTTACATACGATTCTTTAAAACCTTCGGACGCATTTCATGTACTTTTTAGTACCAATTAAAAACAAAAATTTAAAATTTTGTACAGAATATTCTCAATTTCGTATTGTGTATGTGAGCTTCAGTAACCCACAAAACATCGGCGCTCCTTACTATATTTCTTTCCACTGACAATTATTTCGAAATTAGCTGTACAAATTAAAAAGTTTCTCAAAATTCTCTTTATCACTGAAGTTGATATATAACCCCTGGCCACATTAATTTTCGTATTCTATATACGTATTTCGACAACTAAGTTGTCATCATCAGCAGATACCCGTACGAAAACCAGAATGTACACTACATATAGTGTACATTCTGGTTTTCAACGGTACGGAGTTTGTTTTCGTACGGGTATTTTTTCGCCGTAGTTTTCCAGGTGCGACGTTTTTAATTATCTGCTGATGATGACAACTTAGTTGAGTGATATGATTTCTTAAAAAAAAACCCTTATTGTTAAGAAAATTCAAAAGTTTTTTATTTAATGTGAAGTACAATCGATACAATTAAGTTTTAGAACTTAACATTTGAATGACCTTTTATTTAGATAAAAGGTCATTCAAATGGCCTCCACGACTTCTTCTGCAGGAACGAATTCGATGAACCCAATTTTCGAGCACTTTTTCCACTAAATCTAGTCGTATGTCATGAATGGCACGTTCAATATTGACTTGTAAAGCTTGAAGAGAGTCTGGTTTATTTCGATAGACCAATGACTTCAAATAATCCCACAAGAAATAGTATAATGGTGTTAAATCACAACTTCTTGGAGGCCATCCACTATCACAATTTCCTGAAATAATCGAATCTCCAAACTTCTCTCGCAATAATTCTATTGTTGCATTTGCTGTGTGGCACGTAGCCCCGTCTTGTGGGAACCAAATGTTATCAAGATCAACTTCTTCCAATGTCGGCCATAAAAAGTTGGTTATCATCAATCTATACCGCTCTCCATTGACAGTAACGGTGTTACCAGCTTCATTTTGAAAGAAGTACGGACCGATGATTTCGCCATACCAAAAACCACACCAAACTGTCAATTTAGGTGAATGTAATGGTTTTTCATAAATAATTTGTGGATTTTCTTCGCACCAGAATCAACAGTTTTGTTTATTTACCACACCATCCAGATGAAAGTGAGCCTCATCAGAGAAGATGATTTTCTTAAAAAAATCGTTATCAAGTTGTTCCAAGGTAAAATCAGCAAATTCACGACGTTTACGGTGGTCCAATGGCTTCAGTTCTTGAGTGAGATCAATTTTATAGGGATGCAAACCCAAATCCTTTCTCAAAATCCGCCAGGTTGTGGTTTGAGACGGTCGCAATTGTTGAGAACGTCTTGGAATCGACAAATTACGGTCTTTAGTAACACTTGCCTGAACGGCAGCAATATTTGCATTACTTCGAGCAGTTTTTTGTCTTATTGGCACTTGAAAATTATGTAAAGAAAATGTAACCTCAAAATTTTCAACAATTCGACGAATAACGAGCACACTTGGACGATTATTACGACCATAAAATGGCAAAAGCGCACGAAAAGTTGCAATTGGAGAACGATTATTTTGATAATAAAACTCAATAATTTGTAAACGTTGTTCTTGCGTATATCTCTCCATGATGAAATTGTAAACACTACTGAATACAATGAAAAACAAATGACAGATCATGACAAATGGCCGAAATGTCACTTCAAAATCATATCATCCCTATTGGAAAACCTTATATATCAACCTTCAGTGATCAAGTAAATCAACCACAGGGTCCATCAAAATTACCTTCAAAACTCTCTTTGCTTTCTAACTAAAGTTCAATAACTTACATCCTTGCATACGTATTCATTTAAATTGTGTTTTTTTTCACAATCTTATGCTTTTTTAAAGGTAAAGTGTATAAACTTTTTTTCTAATTATGGTTGGAAATTGTTGGTTTTGCCAGTATTCGGTACAAGTTCGGAGGGATGACATTATTTATAGCTATATTGTGTAATTGTCTGTTAGTTCTCACGAGTCGTTTCTAGAGTGTGTATATTCAATCAAGATACTGATAATTTGATGTATATCTTGTTACCAGTCTTCGTTTTCGTAACATATTTGTTCGCCTGTATAAGGTTGATTCAACCACCGGTAAATACTCTAGAAGCTACTCGAGTGAACTAGTACAGAATTACGTGATATATGTAGCCGTATATTAAAGCTTGCTCCTAGACGCCCGTTGAACTTGTACCAAGCGCGCTACCGTGTACCGACAAAACCTACAATTTCTATTTGTATGATCGATGATTTTAATCGGTTGTAAATGAATTTTATATTTAAAAGGTATATTACAAAGAAATAGAAATAAATATTGTACATTTATGGTAAAATAAATAGTAATCATCAATAATCATTTCGGTAAAAGTAAACTTAATAATATAAGCATTATTAATGCTAAATTTACGTGAAGTAAATTACATCCATTTTTTGATCTTCTATTGCCTGAAATGAAAAAAATATTAATGTAAACTAAGTTTATATTCAAATATTTGTTTAATTCGAAAATTTGAAGAGGTTGAGGCGTTTTGAATATATTAAAAAATGTTATTTTTGTTCGTTGTAAATCGATTAATAATAATAAATCTCGTAAGCATATACGTACTTTTTTCATGTGGATCTGTTGCACCACATTGTTTATAAGGAATTTTAACTTTCCTTTTTGAATTTACGTAACCAGGTATGTATAAGCTTGGGGCGTCTAATCGTCCTATAGAAATTAATCGACCGAAGTCTTGTTCTAGATGATTGGCGATTGGGCCTTTAAAGTGCATTAAAAATTGCACGCAAGCGTTATTATGTAGTACTTTTATTTTTCGTGTGTCAACTGTTAACATCCATTCTGGAATACCCAATACTTCTCTCACATCGTCTATAAACTGGGCACTGAAAAATTATAAATAATATATTATTTAATAAATTCATACACACAAAGATATATATATATATATATATATATATATATATATATATGGGATTCTGGTTCCCGAACACACCCCGATACAAGTCAGTGACTAACAAGACGTTGAAGAAGTAAGATGTGTGTGTGTGCGAAGACGACGACGAACAATAACTTAGTTATATATTATATTAATCATCTATGTTATTTAGTTTTAATACAATAACACATGGATCAATAAGTCCCGAGACTAACAATGAAAACAACATTTTTTTTGCAAAATTTTTTTTTATTCATCAACATAATCACCTTCTAGGGTGATACAATGGTTCCAACGCTTTTCCAATTTTTCAATACCATGTTTATAAAAAAAATTTATCTTTCGCTTCAAAATAAGCTTCAGTTTCAGCGATGACCTCCTCATTTGAGCCAAATCTTTTTCCCTGGAGCATTTTTTTAAGATCAGCAAAGAGCCAGTAGTCACTGGGGGCTAAATCTGGCGAATATGGGGGTTGGGGAAGCAGATCAAAACCCAATTCGTTCAATTTTGCCATTGTTTTCATCGACTTGTGGCAGGGTGCATTGTCTTGGTGAAAAAGGATTTTTTTTCTCTGCATGTGCGGTCGTTTTTTTGCGATTTCCTCCTTCAAAAGCACCAGTAAGTCAATATAATAATCACTGTTGATCGATTTACTTTTTCGAGGTAGTCAATGAAAATCACGCCACGTGTATCCCAAAAAACTGACGCCAGGACTTTGCCAGCTGACTGCAGCGTTTTCGGACGTTTCGGACGGCTTTCGCCAGCTGTGCGCCACTCAGATGACTGCCGCTTGGACTCTGGAGTGTAGTGATGTATCCATGTTTCGTCCATGGTCACGTAACGACGCAAGAAATCTTTTTTGTTGCGAGTAAATAGCGATAAACAGCTTTCTGAATCATCGACTCGTTGCTGTTTTTGTTCCATCGAGAGCAATCGCGGCACCCACTTGGAAAAAACCTTTTTCATGCTCAATTTTTCATGAAGGATAGTAAATACACTTCCATATGATATCTGTGTCATCTCAGCAATCTCACGGAGCTTCACTTTACGATCTTTTATTATAATTTTTGTCACTTCACTCACATTTTCCGGTGTAACGGCTTCCACAGGTCTACCCGAGCGTTCCGCGTCATTTGTGTCGCTACGACCACGTTTAAACTCGGCAAACCACCGACAAATCGTTGCTTTTGATGGACAAGAGTCCGGGTAACATTTTTCAATCCATTATTTTGCTTGCGTGATGTTTTTACCCATTAAAAAACAATGTTTTATCAGAACACGAAACTCGGTTTTTTACTTTGTTTAAAAAAAAAACAACACGACTTTACTCCAACCTCGATAACTCAGCTGCTTCTAGTCCGATCGACTTAAAATTTTGACACGTTTCAAGCAAAGGTTAGTACTCTAGAAAGACTGGTTTACTACGAGCGCCATTTATGGGTTAGTCTCGGGACTTATTGATCCATGTGTTACTTCTCGTTGATATATCGTTTAGTTAATTACCTACGAGTACTAAGAACCTAAAATCATACGGGACAATCATACCCCACAATTTAAGGGCTCGACCGCGATCAACAGGGATCAACCATATTCGTATGTACAGGTATTCGACAGTATATAGTGGACGAGAATGTTGTGCGAAGAAGATATTAAGCAAGACGAAGATAGACAAATAGTGCATGTGAACAAAAAGACGACTGTTTCTTTTCAAGCAACAGCTGCAGGTGCACATATACATACGTATATATATAAGTGTGCTGGGTCGTATATCGGCAAGTTGCACAAAGGAACAAACCATAGCAATAACTTTTATTTACATTGTGTGCGGGAAACTAGCGAAAAAGTAAAAATGACGACACTCGGACAAATTTCGTATATATCGGGAAACATCAAAGCTGCTTCGACAAGTGTTATAAAAGCATTCCATAAATTAGTATTTAGCTACGAGGGTGATCGAAATAATAGGAAACGATTGCGTAAATTTAATGGATTTCTATTTAACAAAAATTCAGTGGACTATTTAGAAAAAACAAAATACATAGAAAACAACCTTTCTATTGTTGATTTAGTTGCAATAGCTTTCATTTTGCAATTAGAAAGTGAAGAATTAAATAAAGACAATTTAATTAAAAATATTTGTGATGGATTAATGGATCTAGTTCAATTAGAAAATTCTCGGAAGAGTTACAACACAGAAGAAGAAGATGAAGACAATGAAATTCAAGATTCCAGAAGTATCCACGAAGAATCAAATTCACAAACACATTCAGCAGTATCTCCAGCAACATTTGCTATTGGTTTTCGAGATGTTGAGGGATCCATAACACAATTTGATGGAAGCGGAAAATATTCAATTAGAAAATGGATACGGGATTTCGAAGACATATCAAATTTATTAGGGTGGGGTGAGCTACATAATTTTATTTTTGCAAAGAAATCTCTGACTGGTTTAGCTAGATTGTTTATAGACAGCGAAAAAAATATCACGACATGGTCCGCATTAAAAGCTGCTCTTATAAAGGAATTTAGCAATGAATTAAATTGTGCTCAACTTCACAAACTATTAATAGAGCAAAAGTTAAAACAAAATGAGACTGTTCAAGAATACTTCTTAGTAATGAAAGAGCTTGCAAGTCGTGGAGATATCGACACTGATGCTTTAATAAGTTATGTTATAGAAGGTATCACAGATGATCAAAGCAACAAAATAATTCTCTATGGAGCGAAAGATATTGAAGAATTTAAATTTAAATTAAAGATATACAGTGAAATAAGACAAAAAATGCAACCAAAGTATGGCGCAAACAAAGCAACATACAGAAATAATGTAAGAAATCCATCAATGCAAATTAATAGCAAGGACATTAGATGTTTTAACTGTGGAACAATCGGACATAAATCAACAGCATGTCGATCGAAGCACTTGGGATTGAAATGTTTTAAATGTAATTCTTTTGGTCACAAAGCAAGTGAATGCAGAAACAGACAGCAACGGCAACAATACCCCTTATCGACAAGTCGATCACAGGAAACTTCGAACGCTACTGCAAATTCATCCAGTTCTGCGAATATAAATGAAATTTCTCCTGATACTTTAAATAAGATGCACAAAAACATATTAATAAATGGTTTGAAAGTTTTAGCTCTGATAGATACTGGCAGTCAAGTGAACATCATTAATGAAAATATATATTCTAAATTAAATTATCCCCGTTTACAAGCTGATCACATTATACTTTCTGGTTTTGGGAAAGCAAGAATGAATACATTAGGATCTTTTAGATGCCAAATTCTTGTTGATGACAATTTATTTGAAATATTAGCCATGAACATTGAAGGAATTTCGGAATACGAACCAGATGTGGGTGAACAGGTTAGTCAAGATTTAAGACGAGAAGTAACAAGTCTAATTTTGGGTTATCAACCTCAAAAAACTAAAGCTGTAAACGTCGGATTGAAAATTACATTAAATCAAGATGAACCAATGTATCACAGTCCTAGACGTCTACCTTTTATAGAGAAGGATATCATTGATCGGCAGGTAGAAGAATGGATTCGTGATGGAATTGTAGAACCATGCAGTTCAGAATATGCTAGTCAAGTAGTAGTAACACAAAAGAAAGGAGGATTAAGCAGAGTATGTATAGATTATCGAAAACTTAACAAACTAGTGGTAAAAGACAGATATCCATTACCATTAATAGAGGAGCAACTAGACAAATTACAAGATGCTCAAGTTTTTTCCACTATTGATTTCAAAAATGGGTTTTTCATTGTTGACGTCGAAGAACCTAGCCGCAAGTATACTTCTTTTGTAACTAATAATGGACAATATCAATTTTTGAAGACACCATTTGGATTATGCAATTCCCCAGCCGTTTTTCAAAAATTTATAAACTGTGTTTTCAGACAATTGATCTGTCAAGGCATTGTTTTACCGTACATGGATGATTTAATTATTCCGTCCGTTAACGAACAGCAAGGATTAGAAAGACTAAGAAAAGTCCTTCAAACAGCTAAAGATTATGGATTAGAAATAAATAAAAAGAAATGTCATTTTCTACGGAGAAGAATCGAATTTCTTGGACATGTAATACAGAATGGTAAATTATTCCCTTCGCCAAGTAAAACAGAGGCGGTCATGAAATTCCCTATACCTAATACATCCAAGCAGTTACAAAGCTTTCTTGGGCTCACCGGCTATTTCCGTAAATTTATACCGTCATATTCGATTGTCGCAAAGCCGTTAAGCGATTTATTGAAGGAGGACAGAAAGTTCCAATTTGGTGATAAAGAGTTGTATGCATTTCAGGAACTCAAGAGATTATTGTCTAATGAACCAGTTCTCAACATTTACAAAATAGGTGCTGAAACTGAATTGCATACGGATGCTTCTAAGAATGGTTACGGTGCGATTTTGCTTCAAAAATCGAGCGATGACGCTTTTCATCCCGTTTATTATATGAGTAGAAAGACTTCGGATGCAGAAAAGAAATATTCGAGTTACGAATTGGAGGTTTTGGCTATAATAGGGGCACTTAAAAAATTTCGGGTCTACCTGTTAGGCATGAGATTTAGAATAGTAACAGATTGTTCTGCTTTCCAGAAGACCATGAACAAAAAGGACTTAGCTACAAGAGTTGCAAGATGGGCTCTGATGCTAGAAGAATTTGATTACACAATTATACACCGAAATGGAGATAGAATGAAACACGTCGATGCTTTAAGCAGATATCCGATCATGACAATTACACCTATTAATAATTTGACAATCAAGATTAAAAAAGCTCAAGAAGAAGATGGCGAAACGAAAGCTATTAAAGAAATCCTCAAAGAAAAGCCTTACGATGATTATTTAATTAAAAACGACATTTTGTACAAATTCACAAATGGAAATGAAATCTTAGTAGTGCCAAAGCCTTTTCAACACGAAGTTATAAGAAAAATACATGAAAAGGTCACTTTGCTGTTAAGAAGACGCAAGATAGAATAAAACAAGATTTTTACATACCTAAAATGCGAGAAAAAGTTGGAAAAGTTTTATCAAACTGTGTGCCATGTATATTGTTTAACCGAAAGCAAGGAAAACAAGGTTATTTACATCCTATTTCCAAAGAATCTATTCCTTTACATACTTATCATATTGATCATATTGGTCCTTTGTCCTCAACCAATAAGAACTACAAAAATATCCTTGTAGTAGTCGATTCCTTTACGAAAGCTCGACAATCAAAAGAAAAATTTTGGAAATCCAGCAAATATAATTTCGGATCGAGGTACCGCTTTTACAAGCGAAGAATTGCGAGATTACTGTTTAAACGAGAATATCAATCATATTAAAATTACAACGGGTTTACCAAGAGCTAACGGTCAAGTTGAAAGGATTAATTCTATTGTGATATGAGTCTTATCAAAACTATCGTTTGAAGATCCTTCTAAATGGTATAAATACGTTGACCACGTGCAACAAATCTTGAATTCGACACATCAAAGAAGTATTGACACAACGCCTTTTGAATTTATGATTGGGACCAAGATGAGAAGTAAAATGGAGATGAAGATAAAAGAGCTGATAGATGAAGAAATCCAAAAAGAATTTGAAGACGCCAGAGATAAATTGAGAAAAGATGCGAAGAAACAAATTATCACAGTTCAAGAAGAAAACAAGAAAACATATAATATACGACGACGTGAACCCACGAAATACAACCATGGTGATTTAGTTGCCATAAAGAGAACACAACGAGATCCTGGTATGAAGTTAAAGCCCAAATATTTGGGTCCTTACCGCATTACCAGAGTCAAACCAAACGACACGTACAACGTGGAAAAGGAAGGTGAACATGATGGACCAACACATACTACCACATGCGCAGAGTACATGAAACCTTGGATACATAATGGTATCGATGAGGAATCATCCGAGGCGGATGATAGCATGACGGCCGAATTGTGGGATCCTGGTTCCCAAACACACCCCGATACAAGTCAGTGACTAACAAGACGTTGAAGAAGTAAGACGTGTGTGTGTGCGAGTGCGAAGACGACGACGAACAATAACTTTGTTATATATTATATTAATCATCTATGTTATTTAGTTTTAATACAATACTTCTCGTTGATATATCGTTTAGTTAATTACCTACGAATACTAAGAACCTAAAATCATACGGGACAATCATACCCCACATATATATTCTAATTAAATATGGTTCGATTTTAAAACGCTCTTATAATTATTAACAAGACAACGTTGTGGGATATACGAGTTTTCCAAGGAGAAATCCTTTTGTATAGTTATCGGTGTATCATAAAACGAGGAGCCTTTTTCCACGAAAATATTGCCTGCGTCGATATGTTTTTGTACATTCAGACCGTTTCCTAGACTAGCTTTTCTTCACACGTGAAAACAAAGAGAAATCAGGTCTAGGTCTGGATTATACGGCAGATGGCCCATTACATATTTTAATGTTTTGAGCATTCAAATATTGTACTTAATCGTTTGAGCAACAGTGTGATCCCGAACCTTGTCGTGATGCAAGATGATCCTTCCCCTTAATCCCAAAGATCTAATTTACCGGTAGTTGCTTTTTTTTTTCGGGATCATAATAGTATATCCAAGTTTCATCACCTCTAATGATGTACAATAGATGATTCACTGACAAAGCGATTTACTGTAAACTTGTACCATCTCGTCCAGTTTTCTTTTTGAACCGATATCAAATTGTGAAGAATGCAACAGGAATAAAACTTACGTATGGTGTTACTTCACACCAATTTTTAGGGTTGTTTGAAAACTCTTTATCGTAACATGCCGATTCTGTAGAATCATGTCCCGAAGAATACCAATATTCTTTTTGGGTAACAGCTATTTCAGGCTTAGGAACTTGAAACATGTCATTTAAGGAAAATCGATACTATTGAAATTCATTGTACCACCGCTTTACGATAGCAAATACTTTCTTCAAAACATTCTTTACGACTTTTAAACAACGCGACAATGCCCTTTGTTTATGCCATGATGTTTTATGCAAAATATTTTAAATCTACGTAGTTCATAAATATTTGAGTATATTTTTCAACTGTCGCTGACATTAAGTTTGTAAATAACTAGGTTAACGTCAAATAAAATGTTTGCTAAATATTATGGACTGATAGAGAGGTTTGGCAGAAAGAAAACAGTTCTCGCATATTATGTTATTACAATTTTGTAAAGCTTAGTTTTTAATATCTTGAACAGTAGAAAATTAGTATTTTCGGATTTAGAAGCTAAAGTTAGATTATGTTTTTAAAGCAACTACATTTCCTTTCATTGTACCTAGTAACGAGAGGAATAATTAAGGAAATGCGCGCTGAATAACATTCTAAATATAAACCCATTTCTCTCTCAAAATTAAAACTGGCTTTAGCTTTTAAGGTAAGTGTACACAGACAGAGTTTTTGGTTAATTTATTGGTGAATTTTTAGTTTGGTACAGAATGATAAAAATTAGTTCGTGCAAACACAATACCTTGTTCACACTGATTTATTGTTTATACAGGTTATCGAATTTTTTCCTGGGCACCAGAAAGTGGCTAGTGTTAAAACAAAATGGGTATATTTACATATACTAGGTAACTAAATTAGTAATTGATGGTTGATCAAGCTCATTGCGCTGCAGCAATTGCAACATATGTGGTATTGTAAATAAAGAACAAACAAGCACAATTGAGGCGAAAAGGCCTAGGACTAATACATATCTGCAAAAATTTATTAGATTAAGTGGAAAGGGTTGTATGATACTATTATTAACAAAAGGAGCAAATGATTAAATAAAGAGGATTTTATTTTATATCAGGTACTTAATATTGTACAGAGTTTACACTACACTAAAGATAATTTGCATCAGTTTGATGAATAAAAACAGAACATACTGTTTATATGTACTGGCGATACTGACATCCAATAACAAAAAAATCATTGTCCGTGTATAGTTTACCGTTAGATACTTTGAGAACTTAAATCGATGAATATTCTGTGGTTGAAATAGCCATTACATTTAGTTGTCTTGTTTGTGTTAATTAATTAACTACGTATTATATTACATAAGGACATCATGTATAAAATAAGGGTTCAGTAATTTGCTACTTGTCCGTGTATTTTCGTGTTAACTATAGTATTTTTTTCGAATATAAATTTATACATACTGGTTGGAATTTTGAATAGATCGAAATCTTGCCTTAATTATTACATTGGAGTTTAATTTTCAATTGAATTCAGCCATCAAACCAATTCTTCCACATTTTTCTTGCAGGCTAAGAACATTAGTTATTTCACGCATTAAGGCCCTCATCTTCCTTCGGCTTATTCTTCACATGAGAAAACAGCACCAAGTCACATAGAACGAGAGTCTTAGTTATAGGGTGGATATTTTTGCACATTAAGTTCGGTAAATAGTTGGTACAGATGTTGAAGCTATAGGGCCGAGCATTATCATAGTGGAAAAGCCAAGTGCCCAATCTCGAATAAAAACAAATGTTTTAAAGAGCAGGTGAAATAGGGACCTTAGTAATTTTTGTTTCCACCACAACACGTTTCATAATTACTACGGTAAAGAAGCATCTCGCGTACCATGAAACATGTACCATTTGCTCTTCGGTTAAGACACGGAATATCTAAAGAAAATAAGTATTCCTCATTTGATGGTGTTCGTATTGAATAGTACAAATTGCCGACAAACTGTCGGTGCATGAATGCAATGTTGATATGTGCGATAATTTACATGCCTATCGTGATTCTCTTGGTAGACGAAGTGAGACGACTTGATTTCGGAACATCATTCAAAGCGATATTTCCTCTCTGGAACACCATATACCATCTGAATCCGATGGAACGATGTGGACAATCATCTTCTAATACAGAAGCTATTTCGTCCAAAGGCATATTCAAATCCTGTGCATAATTATAGAGCAAAATTACCTGATACTGTTTACACTTCACAGTTTGGTAGCAATTCACTTAAAGGACCGTACAGACTTGAATATATCTTAAGCTATACTGAACATTTTATAGTCTGTAACAATCGGTGGAGCCATATTGCAAAACTGTCATAGGGCCTTTTGTGTGATTTCAAAACCTAACAACAACAACTAATTTCTAATTTAAAATAGTTATTATATATTGTATATAATTAAATATACTTACACGACAAAGCGAGGTGGTTTTTCTATATTCGCGTATTTAATAATGTCGTAATCTGGTTCAATATTAGCACAGGCAAATCTTTCTGCCTGCTTATTTGGACTCATAATAACAATAGAACGTCCTACAGCACTAACGGGGCCTTCTAGTGGTAAATTTGAATCTACAACAACTTTTCGTTGTAATCCTAAATCAATGGTACCCAATCTTGCCGATAGATCGCCCACATAACATCGAAGTGGATTTTCTGGGCCACATTCTTGTCGATATAAATCGCCCTACAATTTTTTATGAATAGACGTCCAACTTATTATAGTTTGCAAAATATGGCTTAGGGAAAATTGTAGTACAAAGTAGTGTTACTTATTTATTAAATGGCTCATCTATAGAATTTCAAGAAATACAGTTTTCCTAATGCAGTTGAATGAATGAAGGTTGTTGTTTCTGATTTCATATACATACTTACATATATAGGTTGTTACGCTCCGCATACAAATAATAATTCTTTATATCATGTTTTTTTAAATTAAGTTATTTAAATTTAAATTATTATTTATCTTGACCGTTTTGTGATATATACAAATGCAGGAATCTTTTGTATTTGTCACGTACTTCCAGTTGTAATAAAGCAACCCCTATCGCGTCGTTTCTAGGAAGCCGAATATTTGTGTTTTTCCATTGACTAACACATTTAATTTTAATTCCGTATATTGATTTCTAAATGCCATTCGCGATTCAAATACCAATCCCGATTTTCTTTCTTTTACACAGAATACACGTCGACTATTCTGTGTAGATAATTTACTTAATACTTATATTATTATATCCCCTTCAGTTATGGGTTCATTTCCTTATAAAGCCACAGTTTGTAAGAGAACAGCCCCTCTTCGACTCATTCTCCGACCATCGCAAAGTACACACGCAGTTCTTCCATGTGTTTGTGTTTTTAGTGACCACGTGCTTAATTTCGCGTCCGCGGAATATACATGGCATCCTGACCCAGGATATACATACACAAACACGCAAGTACATGTATCGTTCGATACGCATTTTAATATAATCCTTTTTTATATTTTATTAGCAGCTTCTGTACATCCAGACTTACCTTTTATTACAGCTTTGCTATTACGTTTATCATATTTTATTTGTTGCTCTCGTTATTAATTATCTTTATTTAATATACTCAAGCTTTAAGAATTAATTTAACTTGGTGAATAAAATTTTAAAGGCAACCCTGTTGTTTTATTTCCACTAATAATCTTTCTTTCAGCTTAGCACACGTCCTGAACTTTTGATGCTCATTATACACAACTACTAATTTTTAACTCCTTACATTACATTCAATTACATTACTTTCTTTGTATTTGCATTTATTACAGCGCTTCACCTAGCAGGACACGTCCTCGCAATAAATTGACTAACCATCACGTGCAAGTAAATATTCTCTATTAAATAATATCTCTATTATTATTTATTAAAACAAAGGAGGTAATAAATTGTCTCATTCACATAACTAACAACGCCATTCACTCATTTCGCAAAGGAGGTAATAAGGTGTATGCATACATATATTGGGTCTGGGAAAAAGTTCGTGGCGTTTTTCCCGATAGATGGCATTGGTTGCCGATAACTAAAGAACAACAAGTCACAGCGACACCACCGACGGCTCGTTTTTTAGATGACCTTCCGAACGTTAGTTTGAGCGTAGAAACATTGTAATCGGTGCAGTGGTTGGAAAGTTATTCGCACTTGAAAATGGAGAAGAATAATGAGAAATTTCGCTATATTCTGCAATATTATTATGATAAGGGGAAGAACGCTGCGCAGGCTTGTGATAAAATTTGTGCTGTGTACGGTGAAGGTACTTTATCGAAATCTGTTGCGCGGAAATGGTTCGCTCGCTTTCGTTCTGGAAATTTCAATGTGAAAGATGAGTCACGCTCCGGTCGTCCAATCACTGAAAAATCTGATGAAATTCTTGAAAAAGTCCAACAAGATAAGCATATCAGCAGTGTCGATATTGGCATGGAGCTAGGCATTGACCACAAAACTGTTTTGAACCATTTACACAAAGCTGGTTACAAAAAAAAGCTTGACGTATGGGTTCCTCATGAGTTGAGCGTGAAAAACATGATGGACCGAATTAACATCTGCGATGCGCTGCTGAAACGGAATGAAATCGAGCCGTTTCTGAAACGTTTAATAACCGGAGATGAAAAATGGATTACGTACGATAATCGGAAGCGTAAAAGATCGTGGATAAAGGATGGTGAGCCGTCACAAGCGTTCGCTAAGCCAACATTGACGCCAAAAAAAGTGATGCTGTGTGTATGGTGGGACTGGAGGGGAATCGTCCACTACGAGCTACTTCCAACTGGTCAGACGATTGATTCTCAACTCTACTGTGCACAACTAGAGAGATTACGCCAGGCGATTGAAAGAAAACGGCCCGAATTGATTAATAGGAAAGGTGTTGTCTTCCATCATGACAACGCCCGACCACACACTTCTTTGATGACCCGTCAAAAATTGAGAGAGTTTGGTTGGGAAGTTTTGATGCACCCACCTTACAGTCCGGATATAGCACCCTCTGACTATCATCTGTTTCGATCTCTGCAGAACTCTCTCAATGGAATTAAGTTGGTTTCAAAAGAAGCCTGTGAAAACTACTTGATTCAGTTTTTCGACCAGAAACCACAGAAGTTTTTCACCGATGGGATCATGGATCTACCAAAAAAATGGCGAAACATTGTCGATAATAATGGAGCATATTCGGTTTAAATGAATTCGTCCACGCGCCATGCGGGGACCAGTTGAATTTTACTGAAAAAACGCCACGAACTTTTTCCCAGACCCAATATATATATGTTACGAAACATAGGGCAGATTAACCGCCGAATTAGTACCCGAAGCTTAACTTCAAGTGTATAAAAAACAATCGCAAGCATAAATGTATTTCACCAGAGAACAACTTGGGATGCTATAGAAATAGAAAAAAATCCGAATAGCATGAATAAACGGGTCGACGGCTCTAGTCTATCATGCCAATCGTTACTAACGAAGCGACAGTCGACAGCACACACAACACAGTGCGACAAGCCATAATACATACATACAGAGAGAGTGAGAGAGATACCGTAAGTACAACAACAAATATTCAAGATGTCCTCCTTCACGTTTTAAGCAATATCCTAAACGATTATAAAAATGTTCAAGCATTTCTTAAGGAATCGGAATTTCATTCGTTACTGAGAATGAGTACACCTTTTCTTAATTCATCTACGCTGTTTATTCAAATGTTGCTATAAATTTCATTTTAAGATAATACCAAAGAAAAATCATTTGGAGGTCACTGAGGTGGTCAAGCTATGTATATATTAAAATTTCTTATTTAAGGGAGATGTGTCCAAAGAAATTCTAAGAATTTATTCGCATTTACATTTCTATCAATAAAGACACTCTTAATTATTCCAGCCTAAACGTTCACTTTTTTATTATATTTGTATGTAACCGTTAGAACGTGGCCAATACTATTAGAATAATAAAGGAATCGTCTACTAATCTTGAAGTCGTACACCAAAAGATATCTTACAAAATTTATATTTAAATATACTACTATTACACATTACGCAAAATGAAAGCAACTTGGTTTAAATGAACTATTTCATTAAACGTGAAAATACAAATCTTGACAGGCTGTGTTTATTGTCACTTGCACATTTTTTCTTATTGAATATAGGCATATTTGCATTATGTTATGTGTGTATCAGAAAAAAACATGTACAAACTAATATTTGAATCACACAACTACATATACTACCGAAAACTCACAATAAAAGCAGAGTGACAGCCACTTACAGAGTGAATTAAGCAACTTGCATTATTATACTACTACAAAATTAATAGCCATAAAAAACAGTAAACAGAATAGTACAAGAAATAATATAAGGCACCAGAGCATGGCACGTAGAGGAAAACAATAGCTGGACATGAACCTTTCTGCAATATGTAAGGAGAACAATGGACACGTTGCGGAGATTTAAAATTAAAACTCAATGAGACGAATATGCAAAATCGGTCGCTGTGCAAGAGAAAATATTATTATAACAACATAAAGTAACTACGGGGCATAATATCAATTTCGACTGGGCGGAAATCGACTATCAGAGCAAAAGTATAATACGTGAAGCCATAGAAATCGAAATTCATATAAAAAGTATTAATTAAGTTAAGTCTGCCGTAAGTTTTGAAAACAAGGGTTATCCCCCACTGTAAAGTCAGTCAACCAATGGCCGCGCAACAATTAAAAATAAATAAAACTTTGTCATTTAGTATATTGTCTAACTGAGATAGATGTTTATTTCATTGTCTCTGTTGTGTATTTAGTTAATCGGATTAGCCGAGGTAAATTAGTAACTAGTCTTTAACATTAGGTTTTAGTTACTAATCTGATAATTAGAACCTAGGAAAATAGTATTTCAAGCAAAAACAACCTCATTCATACATGTTTGTTTATGTTTGCAGTTTTACATTTTCCTCAATATCTACATTTTAGGTCTTTTTAGAGACAAATTAAATGATATTCAATATAAGCAATCCTTTCGGATAAAAATATTTAGTTTTTAAAGCAATGAACATACATTCAATGGATCTGCTAGTTGTGTATAATATGGATTCCAAACATAGCCTCCAGCAACGCATCTAGTATCTTGTATCTTGACAGCCGCATCCACTCCCACTGGATTTACATAAATAGCAAAGTGATGATCTCTGGTCTAGAATCACATTTCTTCATTATTAGTGTTTTCTTTTAAAGTGTCTAAGTATATTTTAAATGGAAAAACTTAAGATCATATTACGTAAACTTATATAAAATATGTAATTTTATACGTTTACGTGAAAAAAAGTTACCATTGTTTATCTCCTAAATAGTTTTAATAGTTTTAACATTTTAATACTTACGACATTGCGATCAAATTTTCCAGGATGTCGTAATTTGATTTCAATTACTGTATCGCTCGTACTGCCGTCTCTATATATTAATTGTGTCATTTTCATGTAACCATATGCGTATCCCAGAGGATGATGGAACGAGGCAATAGCTCGTAATTCTCTTGCTTCTGTAGGACTATAGCCTCTCTCAATTGTAGCACAAACCCAGCGCCGATTGTCAACCTGAAATTATAAATAATATATCTTAAGAAAATATACCTTAGCGCACTTTAATACTCTTTTATGAACAACTATTGACCGTCCTATGATACTTCTGGGTCCAAACAGTGGTAACATAGTATCGTTGTTTGTTGTTTTAAATACTGTTTGATTATCAAGGGCACCGAATTTCCCACTAAGATCGCCCATTTCATACTGATCGGGTGTCCCATGGTAACTTTTTGGAGATGACGCAGGATCTGCATTTAATGGATTCCAGTGTCCGTAGAGTGTTGTCGCTTCACATGGAAATTGTAAATGTTCTTCTATTGGAGTCTAAAGCAAATATTACGTATTACGTTCATACAAAACGAATACAAAATTAAATGGAATTACGTAATTAATTGACCGTGATTATACAGTAAGTTGGAAGCAATATTCTGTAACAAATTTTGTACAATAAAATTCTACTACGGAATACATTTACGTATTTATCTTCAGATGCATTTCGAAATAAATTTGTTAAGAAAATACAGTGTGTGTGTTTATATATATATGTGTGTGTATACACACACACACACACACAGATATATATATATATATATATATATATATGGGTAATATTAAATTCTCGAAAGAATCGGCGTTACGATGACATCTCAATCATCTTCTTCAGGAGTTGTTTCGTAGAGACGCGTTAACCTGAAACTGGCTGTGACTGCTCCTGCTGCTTTATATATCGGCTCCTCATAACTCTTCGGGTTACATCGGTTTTGGCTTCGGTATAATGGGCTTTTAATGAGTTTTTAATACGTTCTGGAACATTCGGCCCAGGTTTAATGGGATTATATACATATAATGAGTTGGATTAATGTTAATGGGTTGTTTGTTTGCGGATATTTGACAGGATTGTTTTGTGATAGGTCTTCAGGTGGAAGAAATGCGCAAACCATCGTTCCCAGTATTCAAGGTGTTTCCTCGTTTTTCAATTTCTATCGCCTCTCTGTATGTTCTTGTTCAGGAATTTTCTATGGATGCTATTGTCCTTGTATTTTGGAAATCTATTGAATGTCCTGTTGTGATGACATGTTGTGCTAGTGTCGACGTAGTAGTTTTGTTTCGTACATCCACAACATGTTCCTGCATGCGTGCTGAGATTCTGCGATTGGTTTAGCCTATGTAGGTACCGTGACATTTCTTACAAGGTCTTGATTTTCGCACTATATTTTGTCCTTTGGATTTCTTAGCATTGATGCTATGGTGTTTGTAGGTTTAAAAACAGGTCTTATGTTCCGGTGTCGGAGTATATACCCTATTTTGTCCGTTGTACCTTTTATATAGGGTAAGACCGCTGTAGATGCCCATGTATTGTCATTCTCGATACTTTGCTTAGGCGTAGTTGTTTGGAACGCTTTTTGTATCATCCGGTTATCCTGTAAGATGTGTTGCAGGTCTTGCTTTTCTTGTGAGATGCGGCTATATCCCACGTCTGGACCACAGGAAAATTGTCTACAATTTATCTAATCAGAACCTGGATGAAGTTACGATGTCTGCATTAGCAAAAGGTGTCAACTTCGCCGTAGCCCCGGAACGCGTACCGATAGAAGATATAATTGTAGGAGTAGAATCAGCTTTACATGACATCGATAAAGATACCGCTGAAATTGTACGTCCAGAACCGAGTACTACGTTCACCTGGAGACCTATCATAAATCAATCCTGTCAAATATCAGTAAATAAACAACCAATTAACATTAATCCTCCTCATTATAATCCCATGAAACCTGGACCGAATGTTCCAGAACGCATTAAAAACTCATTAAAATCCCATTAGACTGACGTAACCGGAAGAGTTACGAGGAGCCAGTATATAATGCAGCGGGAGGAGCAGTCACAGCCAGTTTCAGGTTGACGCTTCACTACGAAATAATATCTGAAGAAGAAGATTGAGATGTCGTCGAGATGCCGATTCTTTCGAGAATTTCACATCGCGGAGAGCCTGAGAATCTAATGTTACCCATACTTACAACCGCAAGAATCTTCGTTCGAAGATATATATACACTACAGGCTATAAGTGAGGGATCAGTAGATGAAATTTAAAAAAAACATGCACGCTTAGTGAAACAAAACGTATATTTCTACAAAACTATATCTATGAGAGAAATGAACAGTTTTCCTTATAAAATAAAATAATTTCAACATATTCTGTAGAATTTCTTACCATATTCGACTTTCGTCGAAGTATCCACCTCTGCGCTTAAATATTAGGTAACCGCGATACAAGTTTCTGGAGCGTATCCATTGGTAAATTATTCCACACCCTTGTAAGTTGCTCCCAAAGCTGTTTCTGCGATTGTGGACAGCTTTCTCTCACGTTTCTATCTAATTTATCCCACAGTAATTCGATAGGGTTGAGATCGGGTGATTGTGGTGGCCAAATCATATTTATCAGCACCCCTTCCTCCTCTTTTTGATTCACATATTTTTTACAAAGTTGGGAAGTGTGTTTGGGGCCATTATCTTGTTGTAGGTGAAAACCTTCACCAATTAACCTTAATCCAGACGGAATTGCATGTTCCTCCAAAATCTTCAGGTACCCCTCTTTTCTTAAAATGCCTTCAATGCGGTACAAATCTCCGACACCATCAAAGGAAAAGGATCCCCAAACAAGCACAGAACCTCCCCCGTGTTTAACAGTTGGCACTACACATTCGGATAACATCCTTTCACCCACTTGTCTTCGAACGAAAACTCGTCGATCCATGTCCCAGTCTTGATGGTCCTGGGCCCATTGTAACCGTTTTTTACGATTTCGTGGATTCAATGGTTTTCAAGCTGCAATACGCCCATGTAGTCCCGCCTTTGTCAAACGTCGTTTTACAGTAGTCAGTGACATCGGCTTTCGACGGCCTTCATTCAGCTCTGCTCGAAGCTGAGGAGCCTATTTCGCATTGATAGTATTTTTAGGCGCAAATCCTCTTGTCTGGTAGTTACCCTTGGCCTTCCGCAACGTTTTATTGGTTGTAATGATCCACTTTGTGAATATCGTTTCACTGTTCCTTGCAGCGCGTGATAAGATAAATTTAACTTTTGGGCTATTTGCCGCAGTGAAAATTTTTCACCATGTAGCGTTATTATAGAACTACGAGTTTCTGCGCTAAGTTCCTTTCTTTTCGGCATTTTTATAAGTTACTTTTACGTCTGTTCTCAAATACTCGTATTGCAACTTACTCGCACAAATGCTGCACGAAAACTAATTTTTAAATTGCTAAATAGTTTACTATGAATTCCTAATACTATTATAATAATATTGCGTTGTAAACCCTATTAAATTTATTGGGGTATATAAAATATTTCTATTAAATAGACGCCATAAAACTATTAATAGGATTTACAATATTTTTCAGAAACAAATATATTTATCTAATTTATAATAATAATCCGAATAATCCTTCTGAGAATTACATTTGCAACTGTTATTTCAATTATTCTCACCAACACAGGTAAAAGTCTAAGGGATGTGTCTAAAATACAAGTGTTTTGTTATTTATGATAAGTGATCCCTCACTTATGGCCTGTAGTGTATATATATATATATATATATATATATATATATATATATATATATATATATATATATATAAAATAAAAGTACATTCCCAATCGAAATAAATATAAAAACATAGAGCAGACATTTTATTTGATATTTGAAATTTGTGAACATCAAAGTGATTTTTGTTTTACTAAGAATTTTAAAGCTTTGTCTTTCATAATTAAATTACACATGTGAATAAAAGCTAATTTTCATCTCCTATTTGTGAATTATCAAATTGTCTACTTACGTGATTGAGGCATTATAACATTTTGTAGTTACACTTCTGATGAAGCTAATAAATTTTGCGAAGTACTGAATGATTGAAAAATTTTGAACTTTATTTATTACAGACCGATTCCCAATAGTTTTTACACATAATATTCCTAATTAAGTACGGTCGTTACCTCTCCTCCAATATATATATATATGTATATACACTCCGCGCAACATGAATAGGACCACCCGACTTGTTGCAAGCTTTCGGTGGTTTGAAAAACAATTCATTTACTAAAAATACAATGCAAGTTTGTAATGGTATGATATGGCAAATAATACGCATTATTGCGCAATAGTGCCTAACGTTATGCATTGGGTGACGTAAGTACCACATACATATAAAATGCACCGCGCCGGTTGGATACGACCAGTATTTAATAGTAAGCTACCGGATAAGTGTCGAGTTACAACGTGTATCCGGATAAACAAACATCTGTAATTAAGGGTATTGTGCAACGATGGGACGACAGAAGTGCTTAAGTATGGAAGAAATTGGAAAAATTAAAGCGTTCCATCAAGAAGGGTATTCCTCAAGGGCTACTGGAAAGAAAATAAGTCGATCACACCAGGTTGTGAACAATTTTATTAGGGATCCCGAGAATTATGGAAAACGTTTTAAAGGGCGAACAACATCCGTTACAACTAAGAGAGAACGTCGAGCCATATTACACGAAGCATCGAATTCGGCATTAACGGCAAGACAAATCGCGAATAACGTTGGAACGAATGCATCGGTAAGAACTGTACAGAAGTTACTGAAGACCTGTCCGCATTTAAAACGTTTGAAAATTAAACGACGGCCTCCTTTAAGGGAATTTCAGCGCACTGCACGTCTTCAGTTTGCTCAAGCAAAAATGGGGTGGACAAGAGAATGGCAAACTGTTATTTTCAGTGACGAGAAGAAGTTTAATTTAGATGGCCCGGATGGGTTTTCTTATTATTTCCACGATTTACGTAAAGCTGAAGTGATTCAGTCACGAAGGCGAGCCGATGTTGGTTCAGTCATGGTATGGGGAGCTGTTTCCTATAACGGACCTGTTGATTTAGTAATAGTGAAGGGCAGACAGAATTCGGAAAGTACGTCCAGCTGCTGCAACAGGTGAAAGACAAATTTTCCAACGTTATGGCAGGTGGGCCATTTATTTTCCAACAGGATAATGCCAGTATTCACACCGCGCGCATTGTTCGACGCTGGTTTCAAGAACAAGGCATGGAGGTTCTCGATTGGCCATCGCTCTCCCCCGACCTGAACATCATAGAAAATGTTTGGGGATGGTTGTCGCGTAAATTGTACTCCAATGCTACCCAATTCAGTTGCGCTGACGAACTAGAGCAGGCGCTGAAACGAAGTTGGGCGGAACTTCCCGTTGACTACTTGAGAACCCTGTATAATTCCATTCCATCCCGACTATTTGAGGTTATAAGAAATAATGGCAAAAGTACTCATTATTGAACAATAAAGTATTTTGTTATTGCAAACGAATCTTTTATTTTGTAGTTTGGTCGTATTCAAGTGGCGTTTAATTACTCTACTTATTGTCATTAGTAACGTACATTTGCACTGACTTTTACAAAAATTATATTTGGTACCTACATACATCTTTTTATCAACCCTCTTATTTTCGAAAATAACAATTCCAGCGCGCTACCATGTTTATACCAACTACAAATGTCATATATGCAGTTGGTCCTATTCATGTTGCGCGGATGTATATATGCATATATAGTCATGTGCATGAAAATAGCAGTCCTAAATTAATACTTATAAATAACATTTACAACGGACAATTCTGATGTAGTTGTATTGAAATTATTTAAAATCCCTGAAAAGATATGGTTTCCAGAGAGAACCGAATATGAGGGGGAATTACTGAGATTTCTAGTCAAGCGCTGTTATTTATCTATGCATTAAAATAGCACTACCATTGCTGGCGGCCCTAAATGCAGACTATAATGTTGTATCTGTTGCAGAATAATTCAACAATTTTATAATCATCCATTTCTGTTGTAATATGGTCGAGCAAAACATTGTTCGTCAGAAAAAAGAGGAATTATACTTGATCTACTTAATAGAGGCAAAAGCTATAAGTTTATATAAAATACGCTCGCATGTTCTGCGAAAATGATTGTAAGCGCTAAGAACTAGAAAAAGTGAAAGAAAATCATGGTGGAAAAAGCAAACTTGCCCTTAAGAAGACAGAAACATTCTAACATGTGCAAAGAAGACACCGTTCATAAGTTCAACTGCAATTAAAAGCGAGTTAAATTCAAAGGTAATTTCTGTCCATCATTCCTTTTATTCAAACTGTTTAGTATTTCTCTATTTCGATGGCTTCTCTGATTATTCTGGCTACGCTGGCTATTGTTTTTGTTCCTTCGATATTGGTTTAGTGTGTGTTCAAACAGCAACGAGGACGAGTCTATCTACTATAGCATTCTTATGTTTTTCACTTGAACCGCACGGTATTTCATAAACTCCTTGTTCTTCGAGGCTAGTTTTATCCTGCGAAATTTTCTTATCTGTAGAATATACCATGCCGATTTCATATTTTCTTAGCATATGACCTATTCTGTCTGTTGTTCCCTTAACACTGCACACGTTTGTAAGTAACAAAAATCATCACGTTTGTAAATAGTATCTAGTTCAGTTTTTAATTTCGGATCATTTATACTCGGAAATTGAATATTTGAATTAAATACATCGTAAAAAATTTATTGCTATTCGTTTTTTGAACGAATATAAAGAAACTTACAATGTGAACGTGATAACCACTATTGTCAACGAGTTCTTCCAAATCAATTTCAACATTAGTTATGTCGTATTCGGTTTGTTGATAGAATTCAATTTTGCCTTTAACTATCGATTGTTTTCCGTTTGGAAACCAATCTCGGGCTACCGCTTTTCTTCTATAAATTCCTCCGATTCTAAAATTCATTTATATAAAAATAAGGTAAATATAATTCTTAAATATTTGTTACATTGAACAGGCCATTCGTTCTCCTCTCGCTTTAGGACCGAAATCATCATACATAACAAAGGATTTACCTAAAATACTATGAGGTCCAGAAAGAGGCAACAAAGGATCTACAAAATATTTTCTTGAAATTCTATCGCTATCTATTTTCTTTCCAGATATATCTAAATTTCCATGTCTTGTTGAAAGATCACCCAAGCGACATAAATTAACTGTTTCTAAATAACAACCTTGCGTTGAATTGTTTACCTAAAAAGCAATGTAATTTTAAATTAAGGAAAATTTGAATTAACAGAATTGTAAAAAAATCCGTTGACTACACGAAATAGCGGCATTATTATGATTATTATGCTAATGCCTATACAGCAGTGCTAAAGTTTTTTAAAAAATTGATGAAGTTCTTCCAAAATAAAATTAATACTTATTTAATTTCCTAGACAAAGTTATTTCTTTTTACATTATTATATTAATAATAGTTAATTAATAATATATAATAATAACCTATGCTTTCACATCCCCAACAGTTATTGCTAATTATAGAGAGATATTTGTAGACCGCGAACCATTATCCACCGTGTTCGTGATGCGGCTTAAAATTTTTGACTGTCAATATTTGCGTTAATCGGGATAGGAAACCACGAAAAATCTTGTCGGATAGCGACCTCTGTATTCGTTCGTTCGTGATATTCCAGCGTGATAAGCTAGTAATTTGCCATTATATTATTTAGTCAGCTTAAGGCACTTCAATTGAAAGTATGGAATTTAGAATAATTTGTACACTGAATTATTAGCATTATTTTAATTAGTTTTACGAAAGTTGTGTTTGCATAGATATTTTTTGTCTTGTAGAGCTTCCAAATATAATAGCAAAATAGCCAAATATTTTTATATAGAAGGAAAAGCTTCAATTTCAATGCCCAATAGATATGAATACGATAACCAGAAAGACCAGTTTCAATTTTATTGATCTTAATAAATGATTAGTTGCGCTTCAACAGCTGTATAATGAAAGATGACTTTACATTACTAATTTAAAATTATATATTTCCATTGGTAATGCAGATAACATTAGCAAAAAATTGAATTAACTATCGAAAAGAATGTGCATGTTTGATTCTAAGACTGTTAACAGAATAGTACAAACAGATTCGCTGGAACATCACTCGTTTACTATTGGCCCGATATAAAGGAGGTGAGGATAGCTTTCTAAGTATGTCACGAGTGATTATGAAATTTGGGTACACAATTTTTCCTTTGAAACCAAAAGGGTGTCGCACTTTCGTTGAAAAGCCCAGAGAAAGTAAAGATCATTGTTTCAAGAGGGAAAATTATGGTTACATTTCTTTGGGGGTACTTACATATAAATATGGTTTTGCATCAGGTATATATACAAAAATTTAAACGAAATATATTATAAAATAAGGTTAGCATGTACAGATATTTAACCAGATTTATAACCACAGTAGATTCAGTTTTCATTCAATTCAATTTAACGGCAGAATTCATAAATTAATAGGTGAATATCTTAAATCTTAAGTGGATATCAGGGTTTTGTAAGTACATGCTATATTAGTGTCACCATTTTTTAGGAATCAAATTTATATATATATATATATATATATATATAAGAAATTAGGCTGCCTGCTTTATATGTATCTAAATAGTTTACATTTGTACATTTATTCATTTGTCAGAAATTTAAAAAATGAGGACGAAACATAGCATGCGATAATGTGATTTTAGATTATACAATATATTAAACCTACTTTAAAGGGATTATATATATCGCCGGAAGTTAAACATCTATTCTGCCAACTATAAAAGTCTGCACCTGGTGGGGAAACATGTATTGCCCAGCGATGGTCAGCTGAATTATTTAAACTAGAACCATCTGCATGTACAATATAATCAATAAATACAGACGTATCAGACCAAGGTTCTTCCGATGCCTGTCGGAATAAAATACGACCGACAATAGGATAGCGAAATAGTACTTGAGCAGTAGAAATAGGTCTTTGATGTTTAAAATACTGGTCATATAGAACGATGCTTCCACAAATCCAAGGCTCTGCTCCAGATTCAAATGCAGGATATATGGTTTTTCTAAAATATTAAATAGAAAATATAAATTAATTACGAGGGACGTAAATGTTATTACTTATAAATGACTAAAGCTCTGTGTATAACAGAGTATCTTCCTTGCAGTGGTAAGTATGCATCCCAATACAAACCGCTCAATTCTTGTCCATCGACCAAAAACGTTTCATTATTTCGACCCAACAGCTTACCTGATAGGTCTCCTATTGCATATTGATTTTGAGTTCCTAAACCTAGAGTGATAAAATTAGATCACTTAAATGGAGTAATACAACTTTTTTCTTTATTTAATTTAAAAATATGTACTTTTATCAAATCTATGTTGTCATACAATCACTGAAAAATCTGATGAAATTCTTGAAAAAGTCCAACAAGATAAGCATATCAGCAGTGTCGATATTGGCATGGAGCTAGGCATTGACCACAAAACTGTTTTGAACCATTTACACAAAGCTGGTTACAAAAAAAAGCTTGACGTATGGGTTCCTCATGAGTTGAGCGTGAAAAACATGATGGACCGAATTAACATCTGCGATGCGCTGCTGAAACGGAATGAAATCGAGCCGTTTCTGAAACGTTTAATAACCGGAGATGAAAAATGGATTACGTACGATAATCGGAAGCGTAAAAGATCGTGGATAAAGGATGGTGAGCCGTCACAAGCGTTCGCTAAGCCAACATTGACGCCAAAAAAAGTGATGCTGTGTGTATGGTGGGACTGGAGGGGAATCGTCCACTACGAGCTACTTCCAACTGGTCAGACGATTGATTCTCAACTCTACTGTGCACAACTAGAGAGATTACGCCAGGCGATTGAAAGAAAACGGCCCGAATTGATTAATAGGAAAGGTGTTGTCTTCCATCATGACAACGCCCGACCACACACTTCTTTGATGACCCGTCAAAAATTGAGAGAGTTTGGTTGGGAAGTTTTGATGCACCCACCTTACAGTCCGGATATAGCACCCTCTGACTATCATCTGTTTCGATCTCTGCAGAACTCTCTCAATGGAATTAAGTTGGTTTCAAAAGAAGCCTGTGAAAACTACTTGATTCAGTTTTTCGACCAGAAACCACAGAAGTTTTTCACCGATGGGATCATGGATCTACCAAAAAAATGGCGAAACATTGTCGATAATAATGGAGCATATTCGGTTTAAATGAATTCGTCCACGCGCCATGCGGGGACCAATTGAATTTTACTGAAAAAACGCCACGAACTTTTTCCCAGACCCAATATATATATATATATATATATATATATATATATATATATAAAGGAAGAAAGTATTTATGCTGCAAGGAAGAGACGAAAAAGGATTTCGTCAAAATGTCGGTCGACGTAATATTTTTTAGTCTCGTCTTTGCAGCGTGAATGCTTTCATTCGTTACACGGTCCAACTTTTCTACTGACAAAGGCAGCAACTGGTCGACTATTGGCTGTGACGGAAACCAGCAATTCTGGCGTGACTACGAGTAACTCAAACGCTTGATGCCGATAGTGTCTGTGGCGTTTCCCCTCTACCCGATGGTAAAGTAAAGACACCGTAAGTTCCCTACGGAAACCTGTGTTATTACCGACGTCTCAGCAATCGTCGACGCACTCACGAGGAAAACCGGCGACGATCAGTGCCGCCATAGTCAACTTTACGGCTACTCATAGCCAACTTCAAGTACGGAGATGAGCAGATTATAGTGGGTGCCCCAGATACACCAAGAAACCCGCAGTATGAACCAACTACGGAAGCGACATATGGCAAACTAGAGAAAATGCGAAAATGCACCAAAACCTGAAGCAGCACTATTGCCAACTCCAACCCCAGCCAAGAAGGTGGGAACAACCAATACGAAGATTTGCACGTGCAATATTAATAATATTTCACAAACACACACAAAATATATAGATAACGCAAAACAGCTACAGCAGCAGCTAGTCTCGGGGAGATGATTCTGGCTTTCAGTAAAACGAACCCGTTTGCAAGATTCAAAAACATTTTTGTCAAACACTCAAATGCTTCAACAAATATTTAACCAACATTTGCGAACAAAAGATACTCACACTGACTCACCAGTTACTGCGTGGAACGTCAATAAACTCAGGAAGAGAAAAGGAGAACTGCAGCTGTATGTGGAAGCGAAACAAGCCGACATAATTTTGGTATCGTGAACACACTTCAAGCCAGTTCAGACACTTAAACCGAAGAACTACAAAGCTTATAGAAGGGGCAGGTCGACGCCCGGTGGAGGCAATGATATACATATGTAAACAGACATAACGAACTTAATACAAACAATAGACGAAAGGAGACGGATATCTTCGTTTATATGCCTACATAAAACTGAAAGCTGACTTCCTGAATGTGAATTCGACTCCATCCTCAAATACAACAATAAATCTATTATTGTCGGCAATATCAATTTAAAATACTCAGTATGCGGTAATACAATGAAACTATACATGCTAAACACTTTTTAAGATACCATGGGAACAGTAGAATAGATATGAGCATCTTGGTATGTTTCCATTGCTAGGAAAATGTCTTGTGTTTGTAATATTTCGTTAGCTATTGTCAAAATAAACATTGTAGCTTTATGTGAGTGCTTTTGTTATTTTATTGTAAATACCGCCGTAACGCGGCACTCTGTTGTTATTTAATAGATAAAAGAATACATTTTCGTTTAAATGCCTACGTGAAACTGAAAGCTGACTTTGGGGAAAGTGAATTCGACACCATCCTTAAATCATATGATTTGAAAAACTAATAATTTCTTATACAAGTAACAACACACTTGTTACGCATCGATTTGCGATTTGAAATATTATTGCATTATTGTTAACTTTTTTAAACTTTCGTAAATAGAGGATTATGTTCTTTTACAAGTAAGCTTAGTTTTCACATTTAGTAGCCATATAATCTAAATACTGTTTTCTTTGGAAGCAACCTTATAAAAATACACTCGTATATATATGTAGATACTTACCATTTGGTATAATATCAATAGCAGTTTTTAACGGATTAAAAACAAATTTAGTTGTTAGGCATGAGCTAACATTTTCTTCAACTAGTTTAGAGGGGCTTATTGGTAACTCATGTATTCTGAATCCAGCTACAGATGAACTATATACTAGTCTTGTTTCTAAATCTCCTTTCGCAGTTGTTAGATTAAAATTCACAAATGTAGGTTCAAAACGAGTATGTTGACTAAATTTTATAGCGCCTTTAATTCCACCAGACTGTATTAATACCCTAAAATAATAAATATTCCACTAAAAAAGATGTTTTTGGTAGATTCAGCTAACTAATTATTGAGTAGTTATGAAACTAGTGTCTGACAAAAAAATATTATTAAAGCAAACACTATTAATTATATTGTTGTACTGAACATTTACCTATGTGTGTGTGTATATATATGTATATATGTATATATGTATATATGTATATATGTATATATGTATATATGTATATATGTATATATATATATATATATATATATATATATATATTGTAATGATTTATTTTTTTCTTTGGCTAACCAAATTGTAACCAATTTGTGCCACACGTTGGCGTGCCAAAATGCAACGGATACACTTATTAATAATAAACTTAAGCCTCACTTTGCGCCAAAAATGCAATAAAGTAAGTAAATACTTACTTTTAAAAAATAATGCTCCAGCGAGCTGATAGACTGTTAAAATCCCAAACAGCAGAAGAAATGAATCTAACGAATTGTTATTTAATTATAAATAAATTGTACCTTACTTAGACTTGAAAATAAATAACATTAAAAAAATCAAAATTAAATACCATGACAAACTTTATAATAATAATAATAATCGGTGTTTTTTTAAGAGCTTGAGAACTTTAAACGATAATACAAGACAGAAATATTGTTGGAATAAGTTTTTTTTTATTATAATAAATAATTTCAAGGCATTTATTTTTTAAATATGATTTCCGGCGTATATCCGCCGCGGTTACGAGTTACATGGTCCATTTGGTCAGTCCAATTTTTGACTACTTTTTTCAATAAATCTGACCGTATGGCGTCAATGGTGGCTTGAATATTGGCTTCCAATGCTTCAAGAGTTGCTGATTTGTCGGCATAAACCAATGACTTAACATAGTCCCATAAAAAGTAATCCTGAGGCATTGAATCGCACGAACGTGGGGGCCACTGAACAGGACCACTTCTAGAAATAAAGTTGTCACGAAATTGATTTTGCAATAAATCGATTGTTAAGCGCGCTATATGGCAAGTTGCGCCGTCTTGTTGGAACCAAATGTCGTCGATGTTTAGCTGATTAATTTTTGGAAACAAAAATTCAGTCAGCATGGCTCGATAGCGCTCGCTATTCACCGTAACGGCAGCGCCTTCTTCATTTCGAAAGAAATAAAGACCGATGATGCCGTCAGCGTGTAAACCGCACCAAACAGTCAATTTTAATGGATGTAATGGTGATTCGCTAACGGCTTGAGGATTGTCTTCGCTCCAAATATGGCAATTGTGCTTATTAACGTAGTGATTTAACCAGAAATGAGCATCATCACTAAACACAATTCTTTGCACGTAAGCCAAGATCCTTACGTAAAATTTTCCACGTAGTCGAAGGACAAAGGCTAACAAGTTGAGAACGACGACAAATCGACATTTCGGCGTCTTCTTCAATACTTTGCGCTACAGCAGCAATATTCTCTTCGGTGCGCACATTTCTTTGTCTTGTTGACGGTTTTGAATCGAGAAGAGTAAAATTAGTGCGAAAACGATCAATAACTGCACGAATTGCTTGCTCATTAGGCCGACTATGTTGACCGCAAAATGGACGAAGTGCTCCATGAACTTCACGAACAGATTTATTTTTTCAAAGTAAATTTCCACAATTAGGAGGCGTTGTTCTGGCGTTAAACGATTCATGATGACTTGCCAAACCTTACCGAACAGAAATGTTAACACAGTTTGACATTATCAGCTGTCAAACCATAGTTATCGATATCGATAGTTCACGTGCAGCTTAAAAAACACCCATTATAAACAATAATTTCATAGAAAATAATGTATTGTTTTTTTTAAAATTTACTTTAATCAACGTGTTAATAAGGTTGCATACCAAGTGATAAATAAATTTAGGTCATTTGTTGTTTAGGTTGTTGTAATAACTGTAGGTAAGTATATTATCTATTATCACATAAACTAATAATAATTAAATATTTTATTTCTTCATATCTTCTTTTGTAAATTAAGTTATTTTTTTTAATTAACATAAATATATGCTATTAAATACTGATTTAATTAACTTGGGCCTTTATCTTTTTGTCTTTGATAGTTCTAATGTTCTAAGTCGATCAATTTTGTATATAAAATATTAATTTCTTATAGGTCTTGTCTATACATATGAGTTCCAAAATATGAATTCTCTTGGTATTTCTTTTTCCAAAGGATGTGAACAGGATTCAGGTTATGGGAATAAAATATATATGTAAATAGTTCAAGATAGGAATTCTCAGGATCAATCCGCTACTAATAAGAAGATTCTTCAGTGATGGTCAAATATTTATGGTATTCCACTAATAACCATTATATGCATAATAAATATGCCAATAATACTTTTTTAGACCTTTTCATTTTTAAACTAACTATTCTTTAATACTTTTTTTTCAAATTTTCTCACTACAACATTTTCATCGACTAACGTGATAATTATCAAAATTAAACTTAGTGTTCGTTACTTCAATTGTACATATTTTAATCTCGTTTCTCTTAAATTAATTTATAAATGTTACCATCATTTTGTATCAAATTTAAATATGGTGAGTGTTTTTTTAATTAGATTATACTATTTTCTATATCATATCAGCATTTCATACAATTTTAAATGTAGATAGTAATATAAATGTAAGTTATATATTTGTTATAATCTCCTGTGGCCTGTAGCCAATATGCGAAATTGTAAATGGTGGGCCTAGACATCCAGCTAGTCACGGATCTGTTGAGCGATCAAATCAGGATGTTGAGGCTATGTTACGTGCTTGGCTAATTGATAATGACATAAAAAAAAGTGGGCTATAGGTTGTTACTTTGCTCAATTCCAAAAGAATTCCTCTTTTCATCGAATTATTAAACGATCACCTTACAAAGATTTATTTGGAACAGAACCAAAAACCGGACTCCTATAAAGTCATATTTCAAAAAGTTGCTTTAAAACTTGTTACTGAAGATAACAGCAGCACCATGACATTATTTTAACACCAGAAGACTTACCTGTAGCTTCGTTAGAGGACAACAACAACGCTTCAACTGCAAAAGATCCATCATCTCTGAATTAATTGATTATAATGCTTCAACTCCAAATGATCTAACAATAGTTAAATCAACCAATAATAACACGATGTTACACAATCTACCGGCAGCTAATTTACTCACCAAAGAGGCTTTAAATTTATAAAATCTACCAGAAATTGAATAAATTTCTTTATCGACAACAAGACAACTCGAACCAGTTAACAACTCTACTTCAACTCCTGCTTCAACAGTTAAAACGTCTGTAGTGTTACTTGCATTAAAAAGGAAAGCAGCTATCAGCGACAGTAAAGCATGTTGTGCTGTTTGTGGAATGTAATCTACTGCAACCCATTTATGTGACATTTGTAAAAATCCGGTGCACGCAATAGGTGGGAATACAGTAGGAGAAGAAAGAGATGAAAAATGGATTACGTACGATAATCGGAAGCGTAAAAGATCGTGGATAAAGGATGGTGAGCCGTCACAAGCGTTCGCTAAGCCAACATTGACGCCAAAAAAAGTGATGCTGTGTGTATGGTGGGACTGGAGGGGAATCGTCCACTACGAGCTACTTCCAACTGGTCAGACGATTGATTCTCAACTCTACTGTGCACAACTAGAGAGATTACGCCAGGCGATTGAAAGAAAACGGCCCGAATTGATTAATAGGAAAGGTGTTGTCTTCCATCATGACAACGCCCGACCACACACTTCTTTGATGACCCGTCAAAAATTGAGAGAGTTTGGTTGGGAAGTTTTGATGCACCCACCTTACAGTCCGGATATAGCACCCTCTGACTATCATCTGTTTCGATCTCTGCAGAACTCTCTCAATGGAATTAAGTTGGTTTCAAAAGAAGCCTGTGAAAACTACTTGATTCAGTTTTTCGACCAGAAACCACAGAAGTTTTTCACCGATGGGATCATGGATCTACCAAAAAAATGGCGAAACATTGTCGATAATAATGGAGCATATTCGGTTTAAATGAATTCGTCCACGCGCCATGCGGGGACCAGTTGAATTTTACTGAAAAAACGCCACGAACTTTTTCCCAGACCCAATATGTATATATATAGTCACTTGACATAGATTTAATATCTATTTCATGTTACAAATAAGTACCGGGAGTGAGTTTTTAATTGAATTAAACTGGTAAATATTGTGGAAAATAAAGTGAAAGTGCGGACATTTTAAATCGTTTTTAGTTAAAACGTTTCAACAGTTAATTCTGTTGAAATAATAAGTTTAAATCACTAAAATAGATACATTTGTTTCAGGAGTGCATTTTAATTAAATAAAAAATCGAAAATTTGCTTAAAATAAAGTGAAAGTTCAAACTATTTAAATTGTTCTAGAAGCGTGACGTATACGGCAACGGCAGTTGCGTAAATGAACAATAATGAACCCGAACGAATGTGACGAATGGAGCCCAAAATACAGGCAAGATTCACAAAAGCCAGGAATACTACATTAGGCATACGGGTAGAACTTGTCACCCCCGCGGACTACCACAAGATGGTCGCCTATCTAGAAGATAACTACTTATTCTTTACTTACAGACTTCCTGAGGACAAACCCCTCAAGATTGTACTACGCGGAGTGCCGACCGTCTTCGACATCGATAACGTTAAAAATGATCTTGTGTTTTAGCGAACACCAATGCCGCTGATCATGGTACAAATTCCAAAAAACGAAAAGGTGACAAAGATATACCAGCTCACTCGTGTATTGGGCCTCTGCGTCACAGAAGAAGCCCCAAGGGTGAGAAATGACGTCATGCAGTGCTACAGATGTCAGGGATTTGGGCATGGACAGCGGCAATGCCACCTCGCATCTCGATGCGTCAAGTGTGTCGAGAAACGCCAAGCCAGGGAATGTCCCCTCGAACGTACAGCAACCCCCGAAACGCTACAACTCTTAACGAAAATCGCGTTGCCAGCTTCAGTGGCTGCGCCTACGCCCTGGCACCGCCTCCTAGCCAAGAGATGAAGCCACGGCACCCACAAGACCACCGCTCCCAACAATAGACGATGGAAACTTTCCTGAACTAAAGAAAAAGAATAAGCTCAGTAATGACAGGTATTCGGAGGTACCAAAGCAACCCCAGCCTGGCCCCGTCAGAACTCCTTCCCAGATCCCATCCAAACCCAAGCCTTCCACCATCCCCCGCCGCCCCCACCAAAGGGCGGCAAGACTACATCCGCTCCATCTGCCCGCAAATACCTAAAGCCACCGCAAAATCGAAACCCCAGACTTCCTTTAATCAATTTACAATGGACAACTGTTGTCCTCAGTTTTTAGAATAGGATCTAGCCTTTCTATTGCCAGAAATAACGAGGATGCTTTCCACATCATTTTCAGTTTTACCCAAGAGATTTTCTCACTCTTTAACCACCAATGAAATAAAGAGTGATTTGTCCAAGATCACTTAAGATTGCAGCATGGAACGCTGAATCCGTGATCACCAAGCAATTCGCACTGGAAAAGTTTGCGCGAAAATTCGCAGTGGATGTAATCGTCCAGGAAACATGGTTAAATCCGGGACACAGGCTAAGTACTCCGGGTTATATCTGTTACAGGAACGACAGGATTACCAGAGGTAGAGGTACGGCGGTCCTAGTTCGAAGAGCGATCCCTCACCACCAGATCCACACCCCAGGTATCAAAATGTTTACCATGTCAGGTGCGTTAAATGTTATTTCGTTATACAAACCCCCACATGTTTGTTGGACCTTCGTGATTTGACCACGCTGCTCGACACTAACACACACACTCATTGCCAGTAACTTTAACGCCAAACGCACAGCATGGAACTCGCGTGCTCAAAATCCAGCAGGAACCCGTCTCTACAGGTTCATGCTGGAAAAGGACATTATAGTAGACGAGTCTGTGGAACCCACTCATTTTGGGCCACCTGACGTTTTGGACATAATGGTTGCCAAAAACCTCCTATTCCAATACACCATTACCTCCCTACGCAAGCTTGACTCAGACCACAATCCCATCCTGATCGAGCTTGGAGAAGACGAAGAAACGCTTGTTGCCATGACGATCATCTTATCATGGTCAGCCTTTGCCGGGAAGATGAAAACTGACCTTCCCCCCCAACAGATTGAAGATTGGCAAATCGTCTATCGGTCGATATCATTACAAACTGATGGACCGCGGAAACAAGCAATGGGCAGCCAGGATGGAGGCGCTCGAAGACTCACCTAAACTGTAAAAGCGCTTGATAGAAAACATGCACCGATGGTGCCTCCAATTCATGGATTCCAAGATGTCGTATACGATGACGTGGGCTAAATGGAGGCGTTTGCTGGCCACTTAGAGGATTCCTTCACCCTAACCAATGTGGACATCGACCTGAATAATGTGAAGCAAATAGAACAGGTCGTAAAAGATATAGAAGTAAAGAGAATCACCACGAACTTGGGTAGGAAGAAGGCTCTTGGACATGACAGGATAACTAACGCAGTTCTGAAGTCGATGCCGCATCATGGGCTGATGCACCTGGTAAACATCGTGATTACAGCCCTGAGACTTTGCCACTTCTCATCCTCCTAGAAGAAGGCAGAGATCATCATGACCAGGAAGCGACTCCATCGACTGGTAAGTCAGGTGACTGAAGGCTTCAACTGCTGCCACTCTACTGCCGCCCTCTTCCTGGACACGGCCAAAGCCTTTGACCGCGTCAGGTATGAAGGGTTCCTTTGCAAGCCAAAATTTCCCTTCCACTAATACATATCCTCCACTCCTATCTAAGGGATCGCTCCTTCGTTGTCAAGCACAAAGGAACGCGTTCCCAATCGAGACCTATCTTAGCCGAAGTCCCACAGTCTCTACATCGATGACGCTGCGATTTTTGCACAAGCACGCCAACCGAACGTTGCTGCGAAGTGATTGCAGAACTCACTTGACGCATTTGAGAGTTGATTTGACACCTAGAGAATAACCATTAATGCTCGAAAGAGTTCTGCTATATATTTCAGCAGGTCTAAGAAGAAATCACTAGACTGCAGAATTGCAGATAAACAGTAACATACCTGGAGGTTACCATGGGCAAGAAATTGACTTGAAAACACATGACCAACAGCGGAACTGCCGCCATAGTAGAAATATACCCACTTCTGCGCCACTCGAGCAAGCTAAACTTGAAGCTGAAGACGATGGTATAAAAGGCCGCCATCAGACCAACCATAATGTATGCAGCTCCCGTCTGGGGATATGCTGCGAAGTTAAATATCAAGAGGATTTAGGTTATCCAAAACAAAACACTCAGGGTTATGACAGGTGCACCCTGGTACGCTAGAAACTCCACTTTACATAATGACCTGCAAATCCCTACAACTCCCGATTTCATTCTTGAAGTATCAAGAAAATACTTCTCTGAAATCCCGAATTACGAGAATGCTCTCATTTTCGACATAAACGTACAAGTATCTTCAAGTCCACATAAACGCCCTCATACAGTCCTGATATAACACATCATTATGACGACACTACTCACCACAAAACATACTACAATATACTATTTTCCATAATTGTACATTTATTACTAATAAATATTATTTCAAAAGTACTAACGAGTATGTTTCAGACAACCCAAGATCCCCAAAGGACCCAACAGTTCAGTTACTATAGTCTAGTATTAGCTATATTATAAGTAGTCTAGTATAATTTTTATTATATTTAGTCTAATATTTTTCATAATATATCATATGTGTTATATGTTACCAAATAAAGGTATTCTAAATGTTGTTTTATTAAATCCCCCACAGGTATAATTAGAACACTGGGGTGAAGAAGTAGATTCAACCGAAGACGCAATGGAACACGCACAAGACAAGACAAGATATATTGAAACCTGAAAACCAGATGTCAGTTTTAAGTCAGCGAAAATAACTAGTGTGTGTTCCGCCTTGCTTGATGCCTGTGATGTAGTTTAATAGAATGTACTAAAATGATTGATAATATACTTTTGATCTAATTTTCGAAGACGTCGGTTGTACTTCAATCGCTTCCAGTGCCATTTTAAATTACAATTTATACCAAATATATCAAATATTCGCCGCGTAACTTTAATGCCAAACACAAAAGTTACGCAATATAAAAAGAACGATAGTATTTAAAAATTATATTTTATTTAAAAAATATAAATTCTTTTATCATAATTAATAATAAATGCTGGAATTATTCGCCATGCTGTTGCTAACAAAGTAATTCTTCTTTCTCAGGAGCACTGTGAATTTCTTTCTTTGTTTCCTTAGTTTCATGCTGAATGACTTTACTCAAATCATCAAGATTTCAAGTCGATTTCGGCAAATACATATTATTTTTTATTCGACCAAATAAATAATAGTCTGAAGATTTTAAATCTTGTAATTGGGGAAGCCAAACATTGGTTTATAATACAATTCCTTAAAAATTTCAAAGAAGTCGCGTCACATAAAGTGTTGTACTGTTTAGTTGGAAATATTTTAGATTTAATTCATTATGTAACTATGCAACGAATTCTTAGAAACTACACGATATCTTTCTGCCATTGAAAAGTATAGGACCTGTATTATTGGCCAATAGAGTTTTTACAAAATTAAATAACATATACAAAGTACAAATTATTCGAAAAGCGCCAGAAATTTGTTCTCTAAATTTGCTCCATTAAATAAGAATGGAAAAAAAACTTTACTTCGATGTGACCTAGACACCTACACGCTTGCTCGTACGGATACAAAGCCACAATTGCTGGAAGGATTAGAACGACGACCACGGCGGAAGTTACATAGAGGATTCGGCATTCTAACTGGAAGCGCAATAGCGGCGAGATACCACAGCATGAGCACGCCAGCACACACTATACACAGAAAGGCGTGCTTGCAATCACACCAACACTCATGGGCACGCAAGTCATGAGGACGACCACGATGACCAACCATGGCCAAAGTGGGATAAGTTAAGTATAATTCTTTTTTATTTTCGGGTGAGTACGAATGAATGAGAGAGATGCCCACACACTCACATACACACGAGCGCGCACACACATCAACAATACGGATACACACGGCACACACACGAGTACGAGCGACACACTAACACGCTCAAACACTTGCGCGAGGTATACAAGGTGAGCATTCGTAGATCTACGGAATGAATGTCCGAATGAACGTATTGAGTGGAGAAGCTACCGGGTTCTCTGTTGCTACAGGGGCCCAAAATCCCAAAAGGAGGAGAGGCGGCGGAGAGATTCCACCGGGAAGAGGAATGCCAAGACTGTAGAGCGGAGACAAGACGACAGTGAAGAACGATCCATCGGCCTCTCGACCTGAAGGGATGTGTATGATAGAATATTGGACATTTTAGTGAATGAGATTTATAAGTAGCGGACTACTTCCGCAGGGTAGGAGCGGAATTGTGAATAATATTTAAGCAGGACGCGGGCTAGAGCACTAGATAAGACTAGTTTAGATATAGATAGTTAGCTTTGTAGTAACTAAAGATTAAGGTTAGGTTACATCCGGTGTAGTGCCACAGGCGGAGCACCGGATTCTAGGATAATTATTGTTAATTATCTAAGTTTCTTTTCTAAATAAAGACTTATCATATCGTATAACCAGTTTCTGGATTCCATTTTCATAGAAATCTGCGCCTGATTTGCCAACTATTGCAACACAGCCATTTTCACGTCATCGTTGTGATGTTGACCAACTAAATGCTTTTTAAAGCGAAGGAGCAAGCGGTAGTCACTGGATGGTAGATCTGGGCTATATGGAGGACGTTCAAGTTGTTCGCAGCCATATTATGCGATGAGATCTTGGGTTCTACAAGCCACGTGTGGATAGGCATTGTCATGAAGCAAAAGAATCCCCTTACTGAGCGTATTCTGCTTCTAGTTTTGGATTATTCAACGTAGTTTAGTTAAGGTGACACACTATATATCGGAATTTATTGTGTCACCACGTGGCAAAAAAAATCCACAAGCAACACTCCCCGTCTGTATCAAAACACAGTGCACATGATTTCGCGTGCTGAAATTGTTTGCTTGAACTTCATCTTCTTGGGTGATGTTGAATATGCATTTCATGGATAGCTATTTTGATTCTGGTGTTACGTAAATCACAGTGATAAACTGGTTTAACCACTCATCACATTTATCACATTACCGCTCAGTAAAGTCAAAAATGACTTGTACACTTCAGTCAGCATTTTTGGTAACCAGCATGAGCGCAACTTCCGATAATTTAAGCGTTCTTCCACAGTTTGGTAAAGAACACTCCTTGAAACTTGCGGAGACATATCACACAATGCACTAAGTCTTCAGTAATGAATATTGGTACGTCCATCTTTAAATGCTCTAACTCATTTTCGTACCGTTCCTTCGCTCACAGTATTTTCTTCATACGCTTCACTAATTTGTTAATGAATTTCGACCGCTTACATGCAGAAAACGAATCACTGCACGTATTTCACAATCCTCGGATTTAAATTATCTGAAATATTTTAAATACACACAAATAAACATAAATACGAACGAATGCTTCCTTACTGGAGTCTGTAACTAACCAACGAATATACGAGGGAGCGTTTTTATATTCGCGGAATGAGCGGGTTGTAGAGGGGTGAGTAGGCGCATTGGGGGCGTGGCCTGTGCAGCGGCTCATGATTAGTATAAATACGAAGTTTCATTGTTATTAGACAGTTAGTCTTTGAGCTATCGTCAACCAAGTAACATAATCAGGAGTAAAAAGTGAAATATGGAAAAAATCGAATATCGTGCCGTGATAAAGTTCCTTACCAGGCAAGGAAAATCAGTCGCGACCATAATGAATGAGATGTCATTGGTTTACGGCGACTCTTGTCCAGGAAAAACCATGGTGTACAAGTGGCATAGTTTATTTAAACAAGGAAGGGAATCCCTTGAAGACGACCCGAGGCCGGGCAGGAGCATTGAGGTGACCACGCCAGCACTTATCCAAAAAGTTGAACAAATTGTACTCGAAGATGCTCGACTAAAGAAGAAACAACTCGCAGAAATGGTTGGAGTATCCGATACAACAATTTTTAAAAGCCTACACGATCATCTCGGCATGTCTAAGGTCAGCGCAAGATGGGTGCCGAGAATGCTCACGCCGCCGCAAAAACAACAGCGCGTAGAGTGTTCGCGTGCATTTTTGGACCTCTGTAATGAAGACAAGGATGGTGTATTGAGTGGAATTGTTACTGGAGACGAAACTTGGGTTCATCATTATGAACCTGAGTCCAAACAAGACTCCATGCAGTGGCATAAAAAGGGCACAGCACCTCCCAAGAAATTTAAAGTGTCATAATCAGCTGGGAAACTCATGGCAACGGTATTTTGGGACTCGGAAGGAATATTGTTGATTGATTATAAAGATAAAGGTGTTTCTATAACCGGAGAATATTACGCTTCAATATTAGAGTGACTAAAAGAAGCCATTAAAGAGAAAAGACGGGGAAAATTGACAAAAGGTGTTCTGCTTTTGCACGACAACGCGCCCGTCCACAAGAGCCGCGTTGCGTTAGCTGCCCTGCATAAGGTGGGCTTCGAAATTGTGAATCACCCACCCTACAGCCCAGACCTGGCTCCGAGTGATTATTACCTGTTTCTAAAAATGAAAAAAGAGCTGCGGGGTAAAAAATTTACTGCCGATGATGAAGTCAAGGAGGCAGTTTCGGCGTATTTTGCAGATAAAGAGAAATCATTTTTTTATGAGGGTATAAATAAATTAATTGAAAGATGTGAAAAATGTATCCGTTTTGCAGGTGAATATATTGAAAAAGAAAAATAATTTGGTTTTTTTATTTCCACCCCTTGTCCCCCATTCCGCGAATATAAAAACGCTCCCTCGTAGACCGTTTAGAAACAGTAGCTACTTAAAAACATGCCTCGCAAATTATACCACGATAAAAATTTTTGATAACTTTTTGAACACGGAAAAATATTAAAATTACGATTTCGTTTTTTGTCTACAATTTTGCCATATTTATAAAATGAGATAATAATTCTAAAATAGAACTACTTACATTTCTCATTTATTTTCTTTGAATAAGTACATATGTATTTTAAAATAAATTAATTTTTTTATAGAAATAATTGTTCACTTGATTTACTTTCAATCAATATAGGGGTATTTATTTTCAATAATTTAATACTTACTTGGCATTAGTTGGGTTGTCGTATTCTATTTTAGCACATGCTAAAAAACTATCGGGATATTTATTTTCAAATAATACTAAGTATAATCTTCTTTGCGGACCCGTTAAATCGCTTGGAAATAAAATAAGCTGTTCATCTATAAATAGCATTTTAGAGTGGCTTTTTGCATAATCAGTTGCAATATTAACTTTTCCTAATCGTACATCAATGTCACCTACAGTTTGATTATTTCCAACGTTCTTTGGATCAAATACTAGTTGCAACATGTTGCAATTCTGATCTGATCGTTGTCGATGTTCTAAAATGTCAGTTACATATATTTTCCAGTTATGTTCTGTAAACATAGTAGATTTGCCTAATTTTTCTACGTCCGCAACTCTATATAAATCAGTAGTAATTAACATTTGGTGATTACTATTCCTCATAGAAAACCATCTGAAATACACGTTGCCAGCAACGGGACTATTAAATCTAGCAACAGCTACTTTTTCTATACTCTTATCTGTAATTAATAATGATGCACAAATATGAATATTAGTTGCTATATTTTGGAAAAGCAGTGATTTTCCATACAATCCATTTTCACCGGAAATTTTTAAATCACTGGTTTCGTATTTTGTGGTCATATTATCCGGTAATATCAAATACCCGAAAATGCTGTCCATATTAATTATCCTTTTTCCTGTAACATGAATCTTATATAGCCATAATTTGCCATAATAATGAAATGTCAAAGAATATGTGTTCATATCGTAAGCTTTAAATTTAGTTGAGGGTTTAACAGAATCGTGAGTTTTTTAAGTTTTAGAATTTATATTCAGTTCTACTAGAAAATTGTATAGATTAATATTTTCGGAACCTTTAACTGTTTAAATTCGGATGAAACAGATTTATTTGTCTTATCATCTATATGGCAAAGTTGGAACCTTTTTAATGCGGGATCAAGTTAAATTAAATTATTAGTAAAACGAATTATTCAGAACGAAAGGAAAAGGAGTTCATAGATTAATTGAGTATCAAAATGGCTACACTCGACAAACAACGAATGGAGGTTAAAAAAGTATTAAAATGATACACGAGGAAATAGTCGAGCAATCGACGAATGTAAAAATTTGAACAGGAATGGACATGAAAGAAATTTAAAAGAGTCGATGTACTAATAGTAGTTAATATTAAGAAATTTTAACTGAGAAAGCTGCTATAAATTTAACAACACCTGCAAGAATTACTAGGAAGACTCATACATCATAAACAATGAAATACAAAGATTACACATGAGGGAAGCTCAAACATATATGTATACATATAATATTAATTGTTTCGTACAGTACATATGTTGTACATAAAAACATCATAGAATTCTTAATATTATTAAAAAAACAATATTTTTGAAAATTTAATTACTCAATGAGAAGGTTCTCAATAACAGAAAACAACGCAATCTCTTTCTTAAAATTACTACTTTTCCGATGTTTTAATAGGTACATCTAAAATCATAGCAATATTTGATATGTTCTTCTGAGATGAAGGTATTGTTCATGTGTGAGCTTTGTTTTCAAAAGCAAGATATGACTTAAAGTTGAATTTGATGGAGCCTGTGGTTTATTGACTTGATCAATAAGGTTAATATATAACCCCTTTCCACAATTAACTATTTGTAAATTCTGTATACGTATTTCGACAACCAAGTTGTCATCATCAGCAGATAAAATCAAAGTGTCGCACCTGGTAAAACACGGCGAAAAAATTGTACGAAAAATATACTCCGTACGCGATCCGCATCGTTGAAAACCAAGATGTGCACTACACAAATATGACTTAAAGTTCAGATGAAAAATTGTCAAGACACATACAGTAAATATGTATTTAATTATATGGAGCAACGTCTAAGAGAAGTACCCTTCCAATTTTGAATGAAATTTGGTACAATTCAATGTTTCAATGCCCACAAGTTTGATCGCCCGTCAAAAATAATTTGATTTTGGATGGGATGTATTGTCGCACCATCTATACTTGCTAGATCTTGCGTCTTCAAATTTCCACTTGTTTCGTTCTCTTCAAAATTTCTAGCATAGTAAAACATTCGAGGCTGTAAATAAGCACCTCGTAAAGTTTTTCGCGGATACAGAAAAGTGAACGAGAAATTATGAAGCTCACCGAAAGATGAAAAAAGGTTATCGAAGAAAATGGGCTGAATATAATTGATTGATCTTTTTTATATTAATAAATGACCTATAAAAAACAAAAAAAAATACGTCACGACTTGTCTGACAACCAAATATACACAGTCTGTCGCAGAGAAAACTGCACCTTTTCTCACTGGCGCCACCTATTAGAAAAGTATGAGTCGGTAAGGAAAATATTTCACAATTGTTATGTCAAAATATCATTACACTTGCATCATTAGAAGCACAGGAATTACGTATAAAGTAACAGTGTGCATTTGGCATTGGTCAAAAAATTAATTTTGAAAAAAGAGCAAATATCAAGTTCTGTTTTAAACTTGGTAAAGGTTTGATTCATCGCATTTTGACACAGCATTAGGGGCTCAGAAAGATTTATGTAAGGTTTGTACCACACAAGCTAACAGAATTCGACATTGTACAGACTTGTTTAATGACTCAAAAAAGGATGAAAACTTCAGGTACTCTATTGTAACTGGCGATGAGATGTGGTGTTTTCAATATGATCCAGAGACCAAGTGTCGAAGCTCTGAATGGAAGCATCCAAGCGAAGAAATATCAAAAAGGCCGTTTGGAGAAGTCAAAATTGAAGATAATGTTGACTTGTTTTTATGATTCGAAAGGCATAGTGCACAAAGAGTTTGTACCAACTAGTCAAACAGTCAATGATGTATATTACCTTGATGAAGCGTCTTTAGGCGCGTATTCGTCGTGTACGCGCTCAATATCGTGAAAATGGTAGCTAGCGTTTGTTACGTAATAATACACCATCTCATCGCTCGACGCTCATCATTGATTTTCTAACTACCAATGGCATTTTAACCATCAACCATTCACCGTATTCACCGGTTTTGGCCCGCTGCGATTTCTACCTATTCTCCAAGCTACATCTCTCGTTGAAAGAACAACGTTATGCCGACGTCGAGGCCATTAAAAAGGCGTCGAGAGCGATCTTGAAGGACATCTCTAAAGATGAACTTAAAAATGCATTCGACAAGTTAATTGACCGTGCAAAACGATGTATTGAAGACGAAGGTGACTACTACCAAAAATAGTAAGCGTTTTTTTTTATTTTAAAAAAGTTCGGGTTTTCTCAGCGACAGACTGTGTTTGTATACGTCAGCTTTTTGTACTTGTTTTTCATATTGAGTTAGTTTTTATATGTGGGATGTCTTTTAGGTTTTGCATAGTAGGACATAGAGGGCACCACTAATCCAATGTCAGTACTGAAAATGAACCTCTATCTTTAGTTCACCTAATTCCAATGCCGATTAGTATACAACCATTTGTTTGCGGCAAGCCAATTTTAACACAACAAAACGTTGAAGTATTGGACCATCCTCCGTACAATCCGGAACTAAGTCCAGATAATTTCTTTACGTTTCCGAAAATCAAGAACGAACTGCGTGGTCAAAAGTTCCAGTCGTCAGAAGGAGCAGTCGCTGCCTTCGAAAACATAATTTTGACTGTACCAACGAACGAGTGTATCAACTGCTTCCATAGTTGGTTTAAGCTTATGAAAAAGTGCATTAATTCTCGTGGAGAATACATCAAAAAACAATGAAGTCTTTAAAAGCTATCTCCAGTTTCATATGCAAAACTAAAAAGACAACCCACGTATACGAATTTCGATTACCGAATATGCCAAATCAATGAAAATTATGAAATCTCAATAATCAAAATAACATAATAATCATTAAGAAAATTTATTGCACAATATTATTTAATATCAGTATATTTCACTTTATGAAAGACATTCATAAATTGTAAGGATCACTAAAAAAATTAGCAATATGGCGCTCGTGATTGTTGCACGCCACCATGTTTTTTTGCAGGTTGAGACTAGTTCAAGTCTACACGCAAGTTGTTCGGTTTCTTTGTGTTAGTTTCTCTAAAAACAATGAGTATCGAGCAGTTTTACCTTAGCCTCATTCCAACGTTTAAAGAGAATATTTAACAACAAGCTAAATGAAGGCGCTGGAAAATTCTCTCTACACCCCAAATCTTTCCTCATATAAAGAACAAGCTAAAAGGGATGAAGTTTTTCAACGATGAGTATATTCTTAGGGTGAAGAATAACGACTGTGTCTAACTCTCAGAAGATATGTGGAAAAGTTGATTAAATAACTCTTTTCAAAGAATGAACAAGTGCATAAAATGTGGTGGGAATTATTTTGAAAGATTGTCAAAATTAAAACGCTATTATATAACTCTGCCCTTTGTATATATGAAATCCAATGGAGTAAATTGCTTACTATACATTTTCTTTACCTAAATATTTTTCAGAACAACGATTTCCTATTTCTGCATAATCAACTGGAAATTCAGAAACAAACCACGACCATACTTGCTCTGGATATTGAAGCGTTGTATTTAAATTTGTAGTGATTTTAACTGTGTTAGTATGTTCCATATATAAAAAGGTAATCGTTCCATGTAAGCCATGATCAGATATGTAGCTTTTTAACTCAATCGAAGTAACTTGGAAATAACCTGAAAACAAAACGATTTATAATTAGAAAGTCATAAGAAAAGAAGAGTATTAAAATATGGACTATTTCTATAGTCTTGAATATAGACGTTTTTCTCGGCTCCAGTTCAATTAAGTATAATGAGTATAAGATTAAGTTCAGAACTTTTTAGTCTGGTACTCTATACCTAATCGATTTGCTTTCTTCTAACTAGCCTTCAAGGCTTATTACTATATACTAATTAGAAAAATACGTACATACACTGGATATATATGTACGTGCCTATTAACTAATTTGTATATATGTACATTTGCAAGTTTTAATGATAAATTGCAAGAATGTATAGCTCTTTAAAAATAGATTTTTAATTATATAAATTATTAAATTCAAATTATTTTAATGTAACACATAAAGGGGTTCAACGAATAGACAGGAAGTCTTCAAATATTTGTAAATTGTAAAGATATTTGCCAATTTTATACAGATATGATTATCATATTTGTAAGAAATCTTCGTTTTTTCCCAGAAAGTATTATACAATATTATATTTTTTCACCAACTGACCACTGTTTTTACAGATATTAGAAAATACTTGAATACCGATTCTCGATTTCATGAGACATTTTGGGTATATCATGCTATTTTTTAAATAAAGTAAAACGGAAATATGAAGGAATTTTAAAGCCGAATTTCAGGTATTATAGATAAAATAAACCTAAAAAATAATACTACTTTTAAAGCGTGTAAAGGATTTTTATATAAGATGTGGCTATTAAATAACGTGACTGAGGCTGTAAAACATTTTATTTTGGTTTCATACATATTTACTTATTATCACCTTTAATATACAACCCTCCTCTGTCTCTACAACGCTCCATGCGAACCTTCCATTGTTCAAAACAGTGCTGGAAGTTTTCTTCTGTCAGCTCCTTCAGAACGCGTGCCGCTTTCGCTTTCACAGCTTCAACGGACTCAAATTTTGTTCCTTTTAATTCAGATTTCACCTTAGGAAACAGTTAACAGTCGCACGGCGCAAAATCCGGCGAATAAGCCTCTAAGTTTAACACTGGGATGCTGCACTTGGCTGGAAATCTCTTGACTGACAATGCGGAATGAGCCGGTGTATGGTCTTGGTGGAGAACCCATGGTTTGTCCTTCCACAATTCGGGTCGTTTTTTCCTTATTCTTTCACGGAGTTGAGCAAAAACGTGAAGATAGTAATGTTGATTAATATTTTGACCTTCAAGAACCCAGTGAAGGTATACAATCCCATGAATATAGAAAAAAACAATCATCATTGTTTTGAATTTAGATTTGCTCATTCGAGCACTCAAAAACACGTGCACGCGATAAACATTTATTGCCATACACTTCTTTCAATAAATTATAAGTTTCAGTAGCGGTTTTTCCAAGTTTCATGTAATATTTCACAACAATTCATTGCTCTATTGTTAGAGTTAACAAATGTCGATGGTATATTGAAATCGTTATTTCAGAGCTGTGGATGTTAAAAATATTTTAATAAAAGGCAGAAATGGAAGAGGATTAATGTAGTGAAAGTTCAACTGAACAAATCGCAATCTCAAAAATAAACACCGTAGTCATTTATAGACGAATAAATTTTTAAATTAAAAAAAAAATAGGATTCGCACATAGACAGGCTTCAATAGACTGATCTATATTTTCAAATACTATAGAAGGCTTAACATTTTATAGTAGCTACAGCCAAAGTCGAAAGAAGGAATGATATTGACATAAAAAAAAATAAAAAGAAATGTAATGGTCTTTCTATTTTTGTACTAATAAAGTAATATACACATTATGTATCGACATCGTACAGTAACTCTTCTGTTAGATTTAGCAAGGATCTAAGGGAGCAACTGGGAGGCTGACGACAGCTTAAAGGGGTGTCAATGTGACTAATTATACCATAAGCTATTTCATACAGAGTTATGTAATTGCCAAGAGAATGCGCAATGTCATTTTAATTTGAAATGTTTGTTGAGGCCAGCCACTTAAAAAAACACCAAGCCTGTGCTTCTTCGCCCACTTATATATTAATTCGTTAAAATGTTTTAGAGACAGTTCAAGATATTTGTTATAATTAACAATAGTACAATTATACAAATGATAATTTAAAATCAAAGATGATTCTAGAAAATTTCTAAATTTCAGGGCGTTACTTTCCGAACATTATACTATTCTGAAACAGTGGCGGTTTCTCAATTGGGTCATTTATAAAGTATATGTATATATATGACGGAAGGTTTAACGACCGTACTAATGATAATAAACAAGTTACTAGTAGGTAATTCGGTCTGTGAACTGAAAGACTTGATATTTTTTTCTTTAGACTCTCTATATTTCGCCACTGCTTGATGGCTTCTTCAGGAGAACCAAGCTACAATTAAAAATAATAATAAATGTATAACGGGTACAAAATACCTATTATACTTACAAAATTATCAAAGCCACACACTAACTAGACATAACAATACACAACATATACTGTCACGATCGAAGAACATTATATGTTGTCTCATCTAACTTTGACACCTATTAAATCAATTTATCGCGACTCTAAACAATAATAATTAAATTGTATTCTAACGCAAAACTACATCACAATACAACCACATGTCGAACAAAACGTGACAGAGAAAAAGAAAATTTTTGTAATAAACACAGTAAAAATACAATAAAAAGTGCTATGTAAAAATGTAAAACAACGTAAACAAACTACGGTCAACTAAATTGAAATCACCGATACGTCATCCATCAATAGAACACATTATATTTAAGATGTTGCAGTAAATGATATGTAGGCTATCATCTGATTTGAAGTTTGTACAATTACCATGCTTGCCAATGTGGTACATCTCTAAGAATAACCTTCTTTTATAGTTACTTTCTGTTTCCAAAATCTTAACATCGGCAAATTCAAACCTGTGCCCACAATTAATGCTGTGATGGGCCAATGCACATGACATCTTACCTGTACGGCAATCACTTTTGTGTTGGGCTACCCGTTGTTATAACCACTGGGCGGACTGACCAATATAAGAACCATCACAATCCGAACAATCGATCTTATAAATTGTATTGATATTCATCATTAATGGGATTTTATCCTTTGTTCGTGTGAACAGTGTGTTTTGATTGGTGATATTGTATTTCCCTATCTTTAAATATTTATATCCTCTAAATAATTTAACAATGTCTTCCGAGAGGCCCGATACATAAGGTAGCCTACGATAAACAAACTGGTGGGTCGCATCCTCAGTGGGTCCGTCATAAAAGTTGGTATTATATATGAGAATTTTTAAAATATGTTTTGGATACCCATTTCTCACAAAGATATTAAATAGTTCTTTTAGATTCTTTTTAAGAAACTGATTGTTGCTGATGTATGTGACCCTGTTCTTCACAGTATCACAGTATTATGCTTTTGATTAACATGATGGTTTGAAAGGTAGTGGATATATCTGTCAGATGCAGTCGGTTTCCTGATAAAATCCCATTAATGATGAATATTAATACAATTTATAATATCGATTGTTCGGATTGTGATGGTTCTTATATTAGTCAGTCCGCCCAGTGGTTGAAACAACGGGTAGCCCAACACAAAAGTGATTGCCGTACAGGTAAGATGTCATGTGCATTGGCCCATCACAGCATTAATTGTGGGCACAGGTTTGAATTTGCCGATGTTAAGATTTTGGAAACAGAAAGAAACTATAAAAGAAGGTTATTCTTAGAGATGTACCACATTGGCAAGCATGGTAATTGTATAAACTTCAAATCAGATGATAGCCTACATATCATTTACTGCAACATCTTAAATATAATGCGTTCTATTGATGGATGACGTATCGGTGATTTCAATTTAGTTGACCGTAGTTTACGTTGTTTTACATTTTTACATAGCACTTTTTATTGTATTTTTACTGTGTTTATTACAAAAATTTTGTTTTTCTCTGTCACGTTTTGTTCGACATGTGGTTGTATTGTGATGTAGTTTTGCGTTAGAATACAATTTAATTATTATTGTTTAGAGTCGCGATAAATTGATTTAATAGGTGTCAAAGTTAGATGAGACAACATATAATGTTCTTCGATCGTGACGGTATATGTTGTGTATTGCTATGTCTAGTTAGTGTGTGGCTTTGATAATTTTGTAAGTATAATAGGTATTTTGTACCCGTTATACATTTATTATTATTTTTAATTGTAGCTTGGTTCTCCTGAAGAAGCCACCAAGCAGTGGCGAAATATAGAAAGTCTAAAGAAAAAAATATCAAGTCTTTCAGTTCACAGACCGAATTACCTACTAGCTCCTTGTTTATTATATATATATATATATATATATATATATATATATATATATATAAATTATTAGTTAATTATTTTCAATGTAAGATAGTAATTACTTATTACTTGGAATATAATTTTGACTGTCCCTGATACGTTGTAAATTCTGTCTATACATATGCGTTGTTAATCGACATATTGACTTGGCTGTTGTTCTCCAATGACCGCTCGTAATGAATTATGCTGTAGCTCGGGAGTAACTAAATCTAAAGGAAAATTGTTCTCGGTCAACAGCCCAGTCAGTATTGTTGTGATGACATTTTTACATGCCAGGTATAAACTACATATGCGAAAGTATTTTAGTGGAAATTTTAATGTGTTTTAGCGGCATATTTTGGTTTAATTCTTTCTGTGTATATGTTACAATAAAATTAGTTAATACTCACAATAGTTGTTCTGAGCTAAACCAGTGCCTCAAACATTTCATAAAACAAGTTTAATGAAAACCTTTTCAGAAACTGTAAAATTAGATACATTGGCGATGACTGTACAGAGCGAATGATGATTGTCAATATTAAAAAGAATAAAACATTTTTTACGAAATACCATCATAAGTCAAGAAAGACTGCATTGGCATTGTTAAGTATAGAAAAGCCATTTCTCGAATAAAATACACGATTTAATTTTAATGAACGTGATAAATAACTGCATATGCTAAAGAGCGACGATTTGATTTCAAGTTCAAGTATATATATATATAGTTATATAATCACTAATTACAATATATTCATTAAAATCTTCTAATTTTTGTAATCAACGATATCTTTTACCCCAAGTTCCATACGACCTTCCTGGAAGGGGGAGCTGGCACTGCTGTGAATATATAAATATATCACACAAAGATCAATTTGACCAAAATCATTCAAAACGAAGTTATTATTTTACTTGCAAAATCAGATATTAAAGATGCAAAATATTATACCATCATGTTCAACGGCATATCGGATAACATTGAGGCGCATAGAGGAGAAAGTATTGCAACTAAAATGATGGAAAAAATGAAAGTCGACGAATTAATACTTGAGCTTTGTCGACGACAATCGTATGGCCCAACATTTATAAGGAACTGCATGTTTTTAGCTCATTCTTTAAATCTTGTCGGGGTATATGGTGCTCAGTAAAGCAGGTGTTTTGTCTTTTCATATAGCCTATGCCTTGATTTGATCATCTTAACAAAAACATGAAAACTAATTTACATAATTTTAGTTAAAATTTGTGCCCACATCATTTGCTATACAGAATTTTTGCAACATGGTGCGCATAATTTGGCAAAGGGACTTTGGAAACTAAAATGGAAGTCACTAATTCCATCACCCACAGTGGATTTTTAATTTATTCTCAATAATTATTTGGGACAATATTCTGATAATTTATTGTCTTATGTTATGTATATTATGTAAAAAAAAAAGTCAAGTTCTTTGTCAACATATTATTTTTAATTGCTCTTCCTTTTAAAATTTTCTTATATATAAATAAAAAAGCAGATTTTTTAAACATTTATTATTTTCAATAATTACCTAACTATTCAAATAATTGCACTGTAAACATAAATCTGAAATCTTTATAATCGGTAATTTCTGATATCAGTTTCTGATCAGTTATAGATTATATTATATAATAAAGTAACATAAGTACGCTTTTAATACGAGAATAGAATAGTATTAATAGTAAAAAATTTGCGTCAATATATTTTATTTATTAGAACTGATGAAAATACAACAACATATGCAAACTTGATCAGTGTGACATTTTTCTTGTTCTATATATGATTCAAAAATACACATTTATAGTACAGTAGAGATTGCAATAAAATACAAGTAGGCAAAGTAAACATTCAGGCAATTTGTTTACCAGTAATATATAAAAAATTATCACCACTAAAATGCGAATTGTCATATAAGACTATTCGTACATATCACTAATTATAATTCTTCTAACGCATAATTTTTGTATATTTCCAAACCTTCATTTTTTCTATCTTTGCTTTCTTGTATAGCAATGTTACCTTCCATTAGTTGAGAAAGTAATATTTTTTCATTGCAGATTTATTTCCATTCATCCATAAATTAAATATTATATACATTCAACACTTCTCACTGAAATAGTTATGAAACTGTAAATTTGCTTATAACAACACATACATTTTTTAAACATTTTTATTCAGAATCACTGTCCAATGCACTCAGATGAATAATGAATCTTTCCTCTTCTTTGTCAAACAACAGATCTTTTGTCATATACTCTTTTCTAATTTCGTCGATGTGGTTACAATCTACTCTCCATAATTCCGGAGTTATTTGATTTACTGCTTCGTGAATGAGTTTTTCCATATTTGTAGTTCCAATATTGTGTGAGGCTATATTGGTTTGTACCATCTAACGATTTCTAGCAGTTCGTATTATAACATATATGCATGGTATGGTATGTTCATCGATTGTAGCCAAGAAAGTATGTCACCTTTCATTGATGAAGAAGTAGGGGGTGTACGTTCTTGCACTGAGTGGTAGGGTGCATTATCCATAACGATTATCGCATTGTTTGGTAAATGTGGTACCACTTGCGTTTTAAACCATTTTGAAAAGCTTTCAAAATTTATTTCATCATGATAATCACCACTTTTCGTTTTCGATTTAAATAAAAGTAAACCATTTTGAATAAAACCCATACTACCTCGGCAATGAGCAATTATCCATCTTTGGCAAGCCCCGTCTTTTTTCAAAACTCTAGGTTCGTCAGGACCTTGCCAACACTTTGAAACAGTATAATTTTGATGTACGTAGTTTTCTTCTAAATATACAACAGGTCTTTTATTTTCACCAAGTTCATAATTGCATTTAGGAAATGTAAATAACGAGCTCTCTATGCCACAATATCATATCACTCCATCAAATATCTTCTATTTGACTCACTCTTTTTATATTTAAATCCCATATCAGCTAATAGTTTCCGTAATGTTTCTTTTGAATCTTTGAATTGGGTTTCATTCACCATGAAAGCATGTAGAATATTTCGAGTTGGCACATTATCAACTACATATAAGGAATTAATTTTATTGCAAAGTACACATCTACAACAGAAAAACAATGGTATAATAAATACTCACACAAAAGTTAATATTTTTATACCTGTCTGCATCATCTAGCAAAATATGAGGAGACCTTTTGATGGAGCTTGAACAAGCAATATCCATCAATGAAGATTGTGTTTCGGCCTGAGGTGCTTCATTTTCTTTTTTACAAAGCGTCTGCTTAGTTCGGCGAATTGTTTTCTCGGATTTTGCTGTCATTGCTGACACATGAGTTATAATCTAGTCGACGGAAAATATATATTTTTTGGTCGCCTTTTCGCTCTCGCAAAATGTTACAATATTCTGCAGCAGTGTGAGCACTTCACTCTGATCGGATTTTCCCTTAGGCATGTTTGTAATATATCTAAAGATAAATAATATCTAACACACATGATAGCAACACTTAAATTAACATTACTAACCAAGAAATCAGACAAAAACGCTTTAGCCCTGAAAAGGACAGTTAATACTGACAAAAAAAACGAAACAGGATGAAAATGGAAACGGAAAATAAAAAAGAAACTCTATAAACTAACGAAATTACAAGAAACACCAACTAACTTATAAACTCAAACAACAAATAGATCATAATAAATATGATACTGTACTTGACTGTACTTCAACTAAATATATAGGTTAAGGAGGTGAGAGGTAGAGTTTCGCGTATTAGTTCACATTTTTTCCGCCAGCCAAATAAAATTGGTCGCACAATATATTATTTCATTGGTATCTTACCTCAAATACACTACCAGTCATATTTATTTGCCCACCCTTAGTTTCAGCCAAAATTATTAAACTATCAAATGTGTACTGAAAATTTTTTTATTGTACCAATACAATAGTGTAAAATAAACATAAAATAGTTACATTTTTCTTATATAAAAACTTTATCATTAATTATTATTAAATTTTGCTCTCATCAATGTGCCCACCTTTATTTTTGATAATTGCGGCACATAACCGCGGCATTCTTTCAATTAATTTTTGTAGTGTATCTTCTGTAATTTGTGCCCAGGCTTCTTGAAGTTGTTCCCACAGTACAGTGGTAGATGATAGAGCACGTTCTCGAACCTTCCGGTCCAATTCAACCAAAGAAGCTCTATTGGGTTCAGATCAGGACTTTGAGCTGGCCATACCATTATAGAGATTTGCCCTTGCTCTTCTAGTTGACGCAAGTAATCGCCACACAATCTAGAAGTGTGTTTCGGATCGTTGTCCTGTTGAAATACAAAGTTTTCGCCAAGAATCCTTAGTCCTGAAGGAACAGCGTTATTTTCTAAAATTTCCTTGTAGCCTTCTTTTCTTAGGATTCCCTCAATTTTGACGAGATCGCCTACAGATCTTCCACCAAGACACCCCCAAATCATTACTGAATCTCCTCCATGTTTTACGGTAGGCGCAATATATTCTGGCAGTACTCTTTCTCCTGCGGATCTTCTTACGAATATTCACCTTTTACTACCGAAAAGTTCAAACTTCGATTTGTCTGTCCACAACACATTATTCCACTGATCAATCGTCCAATTCTTATGTTCTTTAGACCAATTTAGTCGTTTTATCTTGTTTTGCTTTCGTAGTAGTGGTTTTCGCACAGCAATTCTTCCGTATAAACCCGCTTGCCTTAACCTTCTCTGTACCGTGGACACACTAATTGGTTTAGCACGCGCTCTATTCATTTCAGCAGCAATTTCTGGTGCTGTTTGTCGTCTATCGCGTCTACTTATCCGTATTAAATGCCGGTTATCTGCAGATGTCGTCGCTTTGCGTCGTCCAGATCTTGTTTTGTTGGAAAATGTACCACTTTCTTCAAATTTTTTAACGTTATAATCAACGGTTCTGCGATTTAATCGTAATTCTTTTGCAATTTCGCGATTACTTTTACCCGTACGATGATAAGCAATTATCATAGCACGCACTTCAACAGATAATTCCTTTGTCTTCGGCATTGCATTAAAATATTCACAATAACTCTCTATTTCACTGTTTTCGCAACAAAAGATGAACGATGACTGACATAAAATTTATTTTCCTTTTTGAATAACACATCCTAATATTGTAATTAGTTAGTACGACAACACAATATTGGTAATACCTTTCGGAAATGCAGGTAAAACTGCTAATACTGTAGAGATTAGCCTATATAATATTTATGGTATTTACGATATATCATAAACAATTTAAGATGTTCGTAGAAATTCATATGGAATTACTTCCACTAATAACATTGTTGAATAATTATAATACAGATTTTTCGAAAGATAATCCGTATTTCAGGAAACACATAAAATTGGGGTGGGCAAATAAATATGATCGGTAGTGTAAATAATAAAAAGTAGATGAACTTCAAACAGATATACACAGATTAAATAAATATTAAATTCACACTAGTTATTTTGCCTGAGCAGGCGCTTGTGGTCATTTTCTTAAGGTGGGTTTACACTATGCATAGATTAGTGGCGCCAGTTGATGTTTATACACGCAACTTAAATTTACTGGCGCGACAATTGTTACTGGCGCCACTAATCTATGCATAGTGTAAACCCACCTTTATGGAAATGTTCGGCATACGTTTTATATGTAAATATCTCGAATGTGTTGGTTATGTAATTTTTTATTTTATGTGAAATTTCACATACAAGTTCAATATTTAATACTTATTACTATAAACATAGATTTTAAATAAATAAGAAATACTAGGTGCTGCTGTAAAGTATCAAGAAATCTGTCTGTTATCTAAAATACATCGTACAATGAAAAAATCAAAATAAAGACGAAGTTATATCACTTAGTGTTTTCAGGTCTACCAAATAACACAATACATTCTATACATATGTATAGGTATATAAAATGTATATTAAAGTTTATAGGACGAATAAATTATCAAATGGCACACTTAAGATATTCATAATTTACAATTATTACTATTAGAAAATATACATTTTCTCATAATTATTTAATATAGTCTTCTTTTTAAAAATATGTACAAAGAATATAAAAAATGTCTTACCTAAACAAGCGAATAAATATAAATAAATTCTGAGCAACATCACGTTTAATTTAATTATAAATATATTTATTTAAAAAGTCACTATATGGATCACATTGTTAAAATTGTTTAAGTAATAAAAACATTATCCAGATTGTAACAGCAATGTTATTATGTACATATGGTTAACATTTTACTCTTTGAAAAAGAAAACAAGTAGTAGGTGCAATTAGTGTCCTCGAGTAGAAAGGGAATCTATGATTCACGTTACATATGACAATATTTCTTTCCTTTGATTCATGTCAAAAGTAAAACCCGTTTTGCATAATAAAAGAACTTATGTACTTGATCAAAGTACTTGGTATTATATATCATTTGTGCATGGTTAAAGAATTAATGTACATATTTGTTTTCCATATCTTTAATAGTTTGTTATACATGTATGTATGCAGGCATTAACATAAAGAACGGATTACTATCATTAACCAGGGGATATAATGTTAAATGGGAAGTATTGGGATAGTGTTTTATGTTTACACAGGTATAAAAGATGGCACAGTATACAGAAACTGTTGCTGGTAGTTGTTATGATGAAAATCGCTTGTTTTAGTTACATTTGGTTATATTATATACCTATTGGCAAGGATGAACACATGAACTTGAAGCCATTTTGAAGTTTTGAACTTGTTTTTTTGGAAACAACTTTTATTATTATTTTTTATTTTATTCAATGTAATAATGATTGTGTACATGTAATAATATATAAATTTTAATATTCTTAGAATTATTAAATATGCCAGGTAAACGATGTTATGTTGCAAATTATAATAAACAATGGTCTGCACTTCATGAATTTCCAAATGCGACAGCGTTCCGAATTCACCACTGGATCAATGCTACGGGTAATTCGTAGCTAAATATGACCATTGAGAATAACCGATATACTTTTACCACTTCTAAAAAGAATTTTGATGCACAATATCTAACATGAAACAATATATTAACACCAAATGTTATACCAACACTTTATTTACCAGGTAAATAATGTTTTGTAACATATTTAAGTAATCCATTTATAAATGCAATTATAATAAATATTGCTTTGTATAATTTAGAATCGGTTCACTTTACTGCCACCAATAAAGAAAATATGAAGCTGATCACTAATTGTATATTAGATGATATTCAAAATGTGCCTTCAACATCGAAATGTGCCACAGAAGCAGATATTAATTCAATTGATTCAAGTAATATAATTGCAAAAATTTATTAAATTGAAAGAATATGAAGGTTGTTCATTGGTTAAATGAAATGAACATTTTATATTAATTTTAAATAAAGTTCATGTACACATTACATGGTTTCTTTGCATGCATTTACACAAAAAACGCTTAGTAAATAATTTGTTTTTTTTGCAAGATTTTCCTTGTTGGTTTTAGAAAATACGAATATTTAGTAGACTTAAAGGCATTTATAATAAAACATTTTATTTATATTGTCTTCACTTACAAGAAAATTAATAATAGAATTTGATGAGGAAAAGTTACCTGGTTCAGATGAATTTCAATGTAGGCTACACAATTATAGAAAATTTAAAAAAGTAAAATGATACAAAAAGCTGCTTTTTTATTTATTACCCATATGTACATAAGTTAAAAAGAAAGTTCGTTAATCATTAGTCTATTGTTTATAACATTAATTTTTATACTTCTTATAGGTATAAAAATAAAATGTAATATTTGATCTAGCAAGACTTAAATATCATTTTATTTTTGTACTTTAATAAGAGGAATAAAAATAAGTAAATTTTTATACCGAAAATTCAAAATGTTTGTTGAGGTAAAGTCATGTGTATTTTAATTTTCTCTAAAATTGTATGTGACCCTAAACACTGATACAATAATATACTATTAAGTTGCACTATTCTTTGGATTTGTCTATGTCGTTAACTGCTGTTTGAAATTATTGGTCTGATTATTTGGGCATTTAAACCAGCTAAGTCAGACTTGTACAAATAAAACTCTTAACTTCGAAAAATTTATTCGTTTATACTACATATTTGACAATAGACAGACAAAATAAAGGATGTTTTATTAATAGAAATGCAGAATAAGCTGTCAACATATGACTACAAATATATCAATTACAATAGATATAGCAATTTAGACATCTTTTTTGTGTATTTGGGGAAATTTGGTGTTCAGGTTAACCAGAACCCCTTTTATTCACAATTCTCAAGTTGGTAGCTACTAAGCTAATTTATAAATATTCCAATTTAAATTTGAAGCATATTGATGAATTTAAATCACAAACAAAGAAACAATGAACAGCACCGTACTGACATTTTACAAAACAACCAAATATAATGTTCATTTGAAAAAAGAAAGTTGTCTACACTTCCGGACAAATCAAAAACAAAGAAAAATATTTTATCATTTTAAGCAAAAATAATATTAAAGAAACGTAAAATAGCTATTAATTATTTCAATTGTTATGGAAAAGTTGATTGTTACGAGAATTACTCTATATAAATCAAGAGTCAACTTTTTTAAAATTGTAGGTCATGATGATAGCATTACCAGATAAAGGATAACATCGACGGATTGGAAAGACTAAATGGTAATAAAATAAATAGATGAATGATGTGCATTTTCTTTTACTAGCAATACTTGACTCTTCGTTATACATTTATTTTCTAGATTGGTTAAAATCAAATCTAAAATATAATTAAGAGTTGTATGAATTGTAGATTCAAGATGAGCATAAAATTTTTGATGCAAGTAGTTTTATTGTCATTTATTTTAATATTAATGATTTGAAGTGTATTGAAATCAACTGTAAGAATGTTGCTGTCTTTCGATTGAATAAATTTTCAGCTTTTTAAAGAATGTATAATATTAAAATTAATCGTTGGTGAATCAGGAGGAATATAGATCACAAATACATACACTGTTGGCATGTTCAGAGATTTTGAAGTGTATTTTTGGTAACCTATCAACCACAGAAGAACTGTCAACTGGTTCAATAGTATAGATAGATCTATACGCCAGCAGCATACCACCACTATGTTTCAAATCAGTAACATTGAAGTTCCGTCCTAAACAGTGAAGTATCGTGGAAAAGTTTTGTATTGTATACATCATAAGATAACTACGTTTCATTAATACATATAATGTCACCTGTACAACCATTTGCATAGAATAAGTTTTCGTTCACAATCGCTCTATATTCTGATAGTACAAATTGTTTTCATTATCGGAGTTTTTCGAAGCAATGAATGGTATTCTACGTTTTGTAGAATCGAAGTGTGCATTTCAATGAAACTGAAACTTATATTAATGATAGTAAAGTGCAACGTCCGCCCTGTTCCTAATAGGACCTTGAATCAACGCCCGTATTTTTTGTATAAATTAACGATTCTCTCGCTACCTTTCAGGGTAATTACCAGCTCTAAACAACTGCGGAGAGTGGAAGTATTGTTAATATGATATTCTAGGACGCCACAATATTGCAACCCTGAAAGCCCTTCTGCCAATATTGGGACAGATAATACACAAAATACTTTCGTTTAATTACTATCCCTAATGACAAGGCTACCTTGTACAAAAAAAGAAGAAAATAATAATAAATATAGATTTATTGTTTGTATCTTTGAAACTATTGATTTAGCAGATAACAGGTTAGATTGCTTATAATGAATACGTATTAAATGAAATGAGTTGCTTACGATATTATAATTAATTACTCTAAATAAAATCTGAGAAAATTTTCCCTCACTATACCTAACAATAACGTTAACGATAAAAATTTTACAATAGTATATGTGCCCCTAATTGGACATTTCTCAAGTACAACAACGGAGCACACCCACAAATTAATTGCAAAGGTAAATTATACGAGTTAATAAAGTTCAGCTTTCCACTGAATTAATTGTTACTTAAGAATTGAAAGAAATGACAAAGTAAAATTTGACAGGTTTTTAAAGCAATCGTGAAGTGAATAAAAGAAAACTATAATAGTTGGCTGATGGCAAACTATTTACTTTTTAATGAGCAAAAAAATGATCAATTAAAACTATTTGTCAAGCAATCCTGAAGGGAATAAAAGAAAACTATAATAGTTGGCTGAGGGCAAACTATTTACTTGTTAATGAACAAAGAAAATGATCAATTAAAACTAGCTATTGTTACCACTGCCTTTGGTTTTGATTAGCACTTATAAATATGTAACAAATAGTGGGATCTGTACTTGGTAAGTGAAATTCGATCGTATTGATTATGAACTACGGCGGACAGATATGAGAGGGCGTTAAGTGTACAAAAAGGGCAATTAAAAATTGTACATATTGCGAGATCATATACAAGTGGAATTTTATGCTTGTAACAAAGGTTTCGGCGACGTTAACTAGATTTTATAACCTTATGGACTTATTTATAACTCGTAAGTTGAATTTTAAGACGTCTAGGTCTGTCCCGACTGTTAGTGAAACGTCCTACATGAAGCACCCCAATACCGTTTGTCCTCCAATATAGTTTGCAAAATATTTTTTGCTGCAGCAGCATCATGCGTACTCCTTTCATAAGAATGGCGTGACTATAATTCATGTATCTCCTGTAACGATCCCTTGAACACCAAATCACTGATTGAATCTGTTTTTCTCTCTAAAGATCATTCCTTAATGCCAAAATAGCTGTCTCCAATTCATTAATGTTATTACTTTAACATTAATCCTTCTTGGCTTTAATCGTACGTCACTAGTACTCAACTCCGCGTAAAAGTGAAAATAAAATTTCTTACGGATGCAACAGTAGATCATTTTGTGCTCATCATCAACGAATTTACATTCACATGCATAAGAAATGGGTAACATTTTAGTTAAATTTAGATAATTAAAGTATAGAAATGGTAAACATACATAGTATGAGGAATACGACAAGGAGGCAGTTCTTCTGCACCTAGGAGTCTACTAAGGTGTTTAAAAGTTAACATAAATAAAAAAAAGAACACGGCGCAACAATGGATGAGATTAATGAAAGAAGAAAACGAAGGGAGTAGGATAGTTATGAATTCATGGCAATACCGTGTCTGTAACTTGAACATGAAATGGCGAAAAAAGAACAACAAGAAAAACTAAAAACAAACACGTAACTATATATATATATATATACCATACTTACGTGAACTAAGTAATTGTGAATATCAAGTATAGAATTGATATAGCCTTGACAAGAATACTATCAATCGAAAGAACATAAATAATGTTATCCAAATATACAAATTACGCAATTGTTTAAATTTTTTTACCAACTGATTCTAAATCTTTCAAATCAAGTACGTCATGATAAAATTATTGTTACTATTTAATTATAAAAGATATAATAGCTGATGTATACTTCATTTTGTTGTTTAAGTTCTAATATGCTTGTGAATTTTAAAAATATTGAATAGTGTAGCTTTGGTCTTAAATTTATTGTCTTTTTTCTATAATCGAATTTATGCAGTAATTCATTTTTCTCTTCAGAAGAAAACAAAAAACACATTATATTATTAACTTAATTACTGTTACTTTCCAGAGTCATAACAATTACTTGTAAATATAATGTGCGCATTACTCTGCATAAGAATTCAATTAAAAGAAATTCGGAAAACTTGTAAGTATTAGATAAATAATTTGGGTATATTCATACACATGTCTAGAGGAACATGAAACAGTTACACGTGTAATTCATACGGATGCCTTCTTGTCTTCTCTAATTACTAACGTGTCTAAAAATGGAAAACATGACGACTTTGCATTGTTTTAACATTTGAATAAATAAGTCATTCATCTTTTAAATGATTTGTAAAACGTATTAATTAATTAATCTTGTATTAATTAATTAATATAAGATCATCTCTTCTTTTGTAATCTATTCGCCACAAAAAAATGAACATATCTGAATTAACGTCATATAATTTTTAATTTTAAAATATCTACTCCTGTGCCTGTGCTTATTTTATTTTTTTAAGTGCCTTTCTTATAAAATTTCGTCAGATCGCTATCCGTGTTTAACTATATATAGACCCCCATCAATGGAGATGTTTTGATGAAAAGTTTGTTGTTTTTGATTATTACGGTCCATAGATGGCCAATTTGTAACTGGATCGTATTAAATTTTTGAGAAATTCGATAACAAAGATACTTTAAATATAGTATGCTATAGACTGTTTTGAATCATATATGCGGAAGTTAATTTAAAAAAATTTCTATTATAATTAAATTAAAATTCTAAAATAAGTTCAATATTTATTTATTTTATCTGAAAGTCTTTAAAACACAATTCTTCGATAAGATAATCATCACCTTTACCCAATGACATTTCGATTCTCTGGGACAAATTTTTACAATAAAATTTGTTTTATGATTATCCGTGCTAAAATATAGAAATTTTGCCAGTGTTCGTTAAAAAGATATTTCTGTCCATTCCAGTTTCTCTCTTTGCTTATTACACTGTTTTATCTTATATCGAATAACTAAAAATATGTATTTATAGAGAAAAACTGGTTTACTTACTTATGTAAAGTTTTAGTTTGAACCAAAAATAATTTGTAATTACAATTGACGCAAAATATCTTTCTGCATTATTCTCGTATATTAACATTTTTAATTAATTAATTTTAAGGGAAAATGTGGACGTTTAAATTCAATGCATCTATTATAAGATTTTCTACTCAATTCTGATACATTTTCAAATAATTCTCACTATATCTTGTTTTATTATTAATTAGTAACATAAATTAATAACCATTTCTTATACAAATAAAACATATATATTAAATTTTAAAAGTTAACTAGTTGAGACCAATAATACTGAAAATAAGTAATTCATAAAACATGAACTATTTTAGATTCTAAAATTAAATAAATGATTCATAGTAAGCAGTTTGGAATTACGAAATCGTAGATGGAGTATTTTAACTGTTCAATGGCATAAAAATAATTTACAAATAGGCAATTATATATCACATACTTCATTTTATGAACTATTATTATGTTTTATTTGAAAGTCAAATCCAACTACAATATAAAAACAAATTACAGGAGTGAAATGTTAATAACATGCTTATACAAATTTTCGTAATCAGTAAATCATATTTTATGATCGACTTTTAACATTATGCATATTTTTCATATTGTTAATTTATACTCAAATATATGCCGAGTTTTTTCCTAAAATGAACCAGTGGAATATCAACTAGGTTTGTTTTTATTTTGAGGTTAATTGAGATAATGTTCATTAAGTTTGGAGAAAATACAGATTAAAAATGATTATTACCTTACATACATATGAATCAAGTGTTATTGATAGAAGTTATTTACATATTTTGCAATTACTTTTGTTTAGTGAGGGGAGGAAGAAACTTTTAGTTTACGGAAAATTGCAAATAATATATGAAACTTTAAATTTTAATATAATAATCTAATATATATATATATATATATATATATATATATATATATATATATATATATATATATATATCAAAATCAGTTAAAGTTCTTTTTATTTCATTATAAGTTACTAATCACGTCTACTTTTACAAATTATATTTATTATATGATCGATAAAATTTAAAATTTGTTATTGATAATTAACAGAATATATAATAATAACAATTCACAAAAAAAGACTCCTAAAGAAACAATTGCTTAAGATATTTTCGCAATTGTTCATTGTTTTCTGAGGAATACTTTTTACGTTAGTAGTTTGGCAAATTTGTTACCCAATTCCTCGCCATAATTCGTTTTAAACGAGATCAGTATTTAGAGTTTACAACGTCCGAGTTCCACTATAATGTTTCATTAGTGTTAAGCTTCATGGGACCCAATTCTATTCTAAGCGCTCTCTATATAAGGTTCGTGGCAAAAGTTCTGAGGAAGGGAGGTACGGAGAGACATAAAGAGCTCACAAAGTTATTTAAGAGGCCGAGTACTTTCAACTTGGCCAGTTGCGGGTGTTTGTCGACGGTTTTTACATCAACCACACAAAATGGTAAGTCAGTGATAAAAATAATAATAGATTTACTTACTTGGTGAACAATGTGAAGAATAGCTCCAAAATATTATCAAAAAGTGAAGTGAAAATGAAAGAAGATTGATGATAATGCGGCAAAGAAGTGTTGTGAACATTTTTGTAATTTCAGTGATAAGACTGCAGTTTGTTTGCAAAGAATTTGTGTGTAAATATTTTTTAGATTAAAGAATACCTGATGAAACAATTTGAATTAAAATAAAATATAAATTTTCAATTTCTCGTTTAATAAATGAAACTGCATATCAACTTCGGGATATAATATTATTACAACGAAGTAATATTAAATACATTTTAGGAAACAAAAACGTTCATAATCAAACATTTCATTTCGAAGTAGTAAATGTATTTCTTTCAATCTTGAATGACATAATAATATGTACGTGAATACATGTTTAAGAATTATAAGAGCTGGAGCAGTGTCTAAATATATCTTGCAATAAGAAACCCGACTGCATGATTATTTTAGATCGTATTATACTGTTCGATCTATTTTTGGTAGTTTGCCAATGTATCTGGTGTTTGACCTAATATCCAACCAAGGCCAGATTAAATATAATTCGAGCTGGTAAGCTAATGCCAATCTACAGGACGGGATGAACTTATTCGTAGTTATCAATTTCAGTGCCTTTTTGCAAACATATTTTTAAATTCTTATAATGGGGATCAAAATTTTGTTACATGTGCTTTAAGTTTTTAAATTATTACATATTCCTAATAACTATCCTTAAAATAAGTTATAATGCCTTTATAAAATTCAACCACATAGTTACTAGTGTTAAGTGAAGTCGACTGTTGCCAATATAACAAAATTGATAATTTCTTTATAGCAATCTCTTAAGTAAGATACGCACGCAGACAAAGAAAGACTGCCAAAAAAGAAATAATTTCTCAATACTAACTAAACGAGTTGGGAAATGGTTGTTTGCCATCTATTAAATAGCCTGCAAATAGTTCATTATTGACAATCAAATACAAACTTTCAAGATTCATTTTTTACGGGCAATAACATTCGATGGATGATCAGTTACTGCTTACAAATGAATGGCTTAAAATCTAAACTTTGTTCAACATTTTCATCATTCATCATCTTTTAATAATTTTTCTCTAAATTGTATTCATGCTGTTTTCAATTATAGATATTTTTTACAAATTGTATAGTCATGACTGTTGGTCCATTTTTAGTAAAATACTAGGATATGTCTAAATAAAATACCCTACCTTTATTTCAAATATGTTATTAAAATTCATAGATCTGTTCCTGTACAGTATGCAAAATTACATACATTTTCTCCATATATAGATAACCACAGTCAAAAGTTATGGAAGTATGATGATTATAACTTAAAACACTTCATAGGTTTCTCGTTTTATTGTATTTTGGAACAAGTGAATTCAGTACGAGTAGTTTATTGGAATGCTAAATTTTTAAGAAAAGTCAAAGATCTTTATATGCTTTTTAAGCACTCTTATAGACTATAGAGACTATTACTATACAATGACATTTTCCTTACAAACAAGCCTTTTAATACAGATTTTCAAAAATAATTTAAGAATTCTGTAAAGTTTCTCATGTATATAATAAAATTCAATAATTTTTAAACTAGGCTCTTATAAATCTTGATGAATGTTTCCCTGTGAACTTTATTTAACAATATAAACTTAGGCAATAAGCATACTTTCATTGCTTGTAATTCTTTTATGCATTTTATAGGCGGATAAAGAAAAGAAGGTTAAGAAGAAGAAGAAGGAAGAAGCGCCAGCAGCAGAAGCCGCACCAGCCCCAGCTCCAGCCGCAGCACCTGCTACTGAGACCAGAGCATCGTCCAAAGGATCATCGAAAAAAGCTAAACGTTCTGGATCTAATGTCTTCTCGATGTTTTCACAGCATCAAGTCGCTGAATTCAAAGAAGCCTTTCAACTTATGGACCAGGATAAAGATGGTATCATCAGCAAATCTGACCTGAGGGCGACGTTTGATGCCGTCGGCAAACTCTCTAATGAAAAAGAATTAGATGAAATGATCAATGAGGCACCTGGCCCATTGAATTTCACACAACTTCTATCTTTGTTCGCTATCCGTATGGCAGACTCAGGTGGTAGCGACGATGATGATGTAGTAGTAGCTGCTTTCAAATCATTCGATGAAAGTGGGACGATTGACAGTGATACGTAAGTATTTATTAAAGTTATTAATGGGAAGATTACGTTTATTGTAAAATACTAAGAACTAATTTAGAGCAACTTTGGACTTTGTAAAGCTGATTTTTTTATAGTTTCAGACATGCTTTGATGACCTGGGGTGACAAATTTTCATCTAAAGAAGTAGACGATGCTTTCGATGTTATGGAAATCGACGATAATGGCAGAATTGATACTCAAGCTCTTATTACTCTACTCACGGGCAGCCAGGAAGAAGGCGAAGGTGAAGGCGAAGCTGCATAAATCGAAGTCAGTTCTTAGCTCATCATTTACACGTTATAACGTTATTAGTTATATATCATGAAAATCAAAACTATTCGTCGTGATTATCATACAATTTAATTCCATATTTTCTTAATCAAAGAAGACAAAAATCACTGAAATGTCGCACAGCAGACATGAAATATGTTCTTCTAAAAATAGGTACTTGACAGACTTGTATACAATTATTTTTTGTTCTTTCTATATAATACATTTATTTATTATTTATGTATATTGACATCACAGACCATCATGTGAAGTTGTAATTATAAATAATAAATTTTATTATATTTTGTGTTTTAATTTTTATTTGTTTAATAAGTTAATATAAAGAAAAATGTATATGATACAGGTAAAATAAGCTGTAAATAGCCTATGGAGAGGCTACTCAATAAAATCTTCGTTCTATTTAAAGAAAAAAATCAAAACTCTTGGAGATGTAAACTAAATAATTAATTCTTTATATCTCATATTTATTTATTAACAAAAATGTGCTATTGTATTTTTGTTGTTTTAGTTAATGGACAATATAAAATCTTCACATTAGTAATATCTTCTACTACGAAAACTTACATTTTTCATGTAATAGGAACGATACTAGAACAGAAATAAGATAAATAAAAACAATACAAGTATTTATAAGATACTGGATTGAATTGTAAATTTTTATTTTAACTAGAACATAATTTATTCATGAACACACCTGTATATTCCGAACGCGTAGACACTGGACACCTATATGCTATAGAACCCCATGGCATTAGTCCCTGCTGACTGGGAACATGGCGTGGATATCGTAAAGGTTACCGACAGGATTATTTGGGATTGTAATAATTATGCATAAATCTTAAAGGAAAGTAACAGATTAGTTAGAAAAGGATTGAATAAGTATGTCAACGTGAAACGCTTGTAAATACAAATCCAACATGTATAAATGTAATATAATGCAAAAATGTTTAATTTTAAAGATATTTTTCATTTTGAATTTAAGTTCTGTAATATAGTCCAACATAGCAATTGTTAAGAATTTTGTTTATATTACATAATTATTAAAGTTTTAAGTTCAATTTTGACAACTACACTGTTACACTCTCTATATATAATAATTTCTTATATCGTTTTTAAGATTAATTTATTTAATTTAAAATACAATTCGATCTTGAATTCCTAAATTATTATACTGTCATTATTTGTCCGGTCCTCGTATATATATTCAGATGCAGAGTCCTTTTGTGTTAGTCACGTACAAATGGTCAAGGCTGCAATAAACACCGAAATCAGGTACCAAAGACTGTACTTGAAGTTACCAACTTTTCACTGACTCATATTCGATATCAATTCAGTTATATTGATTTCTAAATGCAATTCGCGATTCAAATACCAATCCCGATTTGGTATTTCTTTTACACAGAATACACGTCTACTATTCTGTGTAGATAATTTGCTTAATGCTTATATTGAAATTAAAATCACAATTTTAATGTAGCTAATTTGTTTCCCGCCAAGTGGTAGCGTGCCTGTCCTTGTTGTTTGCTATTGGTTAATTCAAACATGACCAATACCCCCTCAGTTATGGGGTCGGTTTCTTATAAAGCCATAGCCGTAAGAGAACATCCCTCTTCGCTTTTCTGTCGTCATCCAGACTACACGCGTCTTTCCCGCGTTTGTTGTATCCATGTGTTAAGTTCGCGTGCGCGCAAAATACACAGCTTCCTGATCCAGGACATATACATATACACAAACACGCAAGTACACGCATGCACATTTTAATCTAACTCTTTGTATATTTTATTAAACAGCTAAGTATCGTTAGACTTATCTTTTATTGCAGCTTTGCTATTACGTTCATCATGTTTTATTTGTTGCTCTTGTTCTTGTTAACTATCTCTATTTAACACATTCAAGCTTTAAGAATTAATTTAACTTGTGAATAAAATTTTAAAGGCATTCCTGTCGTTTTATTTCAACTAATAATCTTTCTTTCAGCTTAGCACACGTCCTGGACTTTTGATGTTCATTGTACATAACTACTAATTATTAACTCCTCACATTACATTCAATTAAATTACTTTCTTTCCTTTGTTTATTTGCATTTATTACAGTGCTTTAGCTAGCCGAATACGCGCTCGTAATAAATTGACTAACCAACACGTGCAAATAAATATTCTCTATTAAATAATATCCCTATTATTCTTTATTAAAACAAAGGAGGTAATAAATTGTCTCAATCAGTCAGATCATCCACAACCAACCACACCTTACATTATCATTGAAGTAACCTTCATTCAAACACATCTTCATTTTTCATCTAATTCAAAGGAGGAGGTAATAATACATAGAAGAAACTAGGCATTCGTGTATGGGATTTCTAAAATACAAAAAGACTTGTTTCTAGATAATTTGAATACGTAGATACCAAAAATCATACTTATTTGTTTATTTATAAATAAATATTGCTTTAGAACATTAAAAATTCGTATTGCAGTTTTTATTATAACCCATTCCTATTGGATATTGGCTGTTTTATTTTATAAACTAGCTGTACCCTGCGCGTGTTGCTACGCTACCAACTAAAATAAATTTGAAGAAAAGACATTACACAAATATTTAATTCATTTTGAGTCATTTTATTGATTTTGTTCATTTTGAAAAAATTGTAATATTGCAGCGTTTCGTTTCAATTCGCTATTTGTTGAAGTGCTGTGGGATACACAATATTTCTTGTTTTTCCATCTGGTGCGTAAACGAATAAATGAGAAGGTTTTCCGACGCGTGAACAGGCCACATAGAGCTGCCCATGCGAGAAGCATGGATTCTCCAAATTTAATCCACACACCTGCAACGATTGTCCTTGTGCTTTGTTGATAGTAACTGCGAAAGCGAGTAGTACCGGGAACTGCAAACGTTTGAATTCGAATGGCATATCTGTCGGGATCATTGGGATACGTGGCAACAGTACGTCTTCACATTTGAATTTTCCAGTCAAAATTGTTGCCTCGATAACATTGTTCATCATTTTATTGACTGAGAGTCTGGTTCCATTGCAAAGTCGTGGTGGATTTATGTTTCGAAGAAGAATGATGGGTACCCCAATTTTCAATGTAAGAACGTGCGGTGGCATGCCTGGCAAATCAAGCGAATTCAAGAATTCAGTTGGATAGTTGACAACTTCGTCTTGATTTACGACAGTATCGATGGACTTATATGTTATCGTTTCGCCTGGTATTCCATTCTGAATGGTGAAGTTGATGGTATTGATATCGATGTTTTTGGTCGCTAATATAGCACGCCTACTGAGCCACTGATGATTTTTGTAGTTCTGTGCAATGTTTGGGAAAACTTTTTGCACCAATTCGTCTATGATTTCTGTGATTTTACAGAAGTTTGCTGGCAAGGTGATACATTGCGTAGATTCATCAATTTGTATTCGCCCATTTCCAATATCCATTAATTGTTCTACAAAATTTCCAGCCGATGCATCCCGTTGTAGTTGTACACGCATGTTGGTTTTCAAAGTCAATTTCTGTAAATGACGCCATAAAACTGATGATTTGAGACATGCATTAAGTTCATCAGCGGGTGTTGAACGTGGTATAACTGGCAGTGTTTGTCGAAAATTATCAGACAATAAAATGAGTGCGCCACCGAAGATCCGTGCGTTTCCTCTCAAATCTCGCAGTGTACGATCAAACGCTTCCAATGCTTTCTTGTGAGACATTGTACATTCGTCCCATATGATAATTTGACACGTTTGGAGTACTTTTCCCATTCCAGTGTTTTGCAAATTCAACGGCAGTTTCAATGCTGAATGCGCTGTTCGGCCACCATCCAAAAGAGTTGCCGCAAATCCAGATGATGCAATGACCAGTGCGATATTATTTTATGATCGTAAGATTGCCAAAATAAGTGAAAGAAGAAAAGCCTTGCCTGTACCACCGTGCGCATCTATGAAAAATAGTGCTCTGCTTTGTTCTGTGATTGCACGCATAATTCTGTCATACGCTATGCGTTGTTCTGGAACCAACAGCGGAAGATTTGTCTGAACAAATGTCCCCAGTTCGTCAGAATCAAAGTGTGTTTCTCGGTGCAAATCACGATCGAAAAGGTCGTTTGCTGGTCGGTTCGGAGCAGGCATTCCCAGTTGCACCAGTGCTTTGTTAGCGGTTGCTAAACATATGTCTTCAATCAAAATCAATGCAATTAGAATAGTAGAATATAGTATATATAGTAGAATATCTTCACTCATGTAGTCCTTGTATTTTTACCAAAGATCTTTTGGATTAGATGGGAAGCAGGTTGTCAATATTATGGCAAATAACGTGCGTATTTGCTGTGGTCGAGCAGTATTCGATGCATCTGCGAGTGCAGTGTCCCAATGTGCGTCATTCTCAAGAAGATTTAGTTCCTGGCAAGCTTGGCGATAAGTGGCGCACAGCTGACCGTTGACTGTTCTTAAAACTTGGAAGGCTGTCGGTCCACGTACATTGATTAACAGCAATCACAGATAGAAGCATTCTGTATTGTTCGGGTGAACAGTGTACAGACGACCCTATGCGTCACTGGAATACAAATTGGGATGTCCTTCAACTGCTTTACCTTGTTTGCGACGTTGAAACTTTTTAGCCGATGCATTCCATGTGTAGAATTTCGGTACCTCAGAATAAAGTAGAGTCTTTGCAAAAAGATCATGTTGGCACAATGAGTAAAATGTAGTTAAAGTTGTTGCGGGTGGAACCAATGCTTTGCACGTACATTATCTGCTGTGAAGTATACGCGCTGTGCATTCTCGAGATGCACCGCCAAGTGTACTACTGTTGGATGTCGTTCATGGATTGGAAATGATAGATGCGCCATACTACTTCACCACTTCATCGATTGTTGGCGCATTGAACTGTCTCTCGTGTTGGCCAATGGGTCTTTTGTCTGCTCGAATTACAACTGCATAGTCATCGGTTGGCATTCGTTGAATGGTGGTTTTAAACAACTGAACTAATAATTAATTAATTAGTTAATTAAATTAATTTAACTTACAATGAAATGCACAAAACTATTCGAAACACGCTCTCAAATATAAAAATACGCACAATATTGTCTGTTCAATGTGAGCCGGACATGAATTTCACAATTTACATAAATTGTTATGTCACCCACAACTCGAAACGTCATCATTCGTTCGCTGTTTTCGTTTCAATTCAAATCAGCATGAACTGTCACGGCAATATATGAAATTCATTGGAATGGCAGTGGCGCCAACTGTCGAAAATTGGTCGTACCAACATAGAAACCTTCGTCGGCTCATGCACAACAACTTTGCTAAAGATCATCACATGATCAAACGCATAGTTTACGATTCTATAAAGGACTTACAGACAAACATTCATTTATATATATATATATATATAGATATAAATTGAGAATCCGGAAAGTGCTTAAAAGTTAACGCCAGTTTGTAATAAAAATATAAGGCTATGTTATAGGAAATACCTATTTTTTTCTATGTAGTTGAAATTAGTTTCAATAATATCAAGAACTCATCTACAAAAGACAGTGAAAATATGAACATTATAATATTAGTGAACTTTATCACCATCTATTGATACAAACCAAAAATTATTACATGTGATTATTCCGTGGTTAGGTATATAATTTTAAATTTATCTCATTTGTATAGCACATTTACATTTTTGTTTTAAAAATCGCAGATGTGCAATGACAAATCAATTTTTATATAAAAATATAAATGTACTATAGAAACAAACATAATTTATACATATGGTACATAATATGTGTAACATTAATCATTTTCAACTAAATAAAGAACACCAATTAAATATAAAATATTATTTGTTAAATGACAATACTTTTGAAATCTATTTTTGTTCTTGTTTTAATATATTTCTTGACACATAATTATTATTTATTTCTTTACATTCCATTTTTATGAATTATTTATCTATTTGTTTGTGGTGTACTTTCTCTATGAAGGCCAGAAGCAACGGTATTTGTAAAAGATGCATATAAGTACCTATTTTCTATAATATAAAAAATTAATTATTTACATTACATTCTTTAAAATTAGCATGAAACTGGTACTTTTTAAAAAAATTACAACAATGTCGGGGGCTTTATTAAAATTAAAACACCCGCGTTCCTTCAAGATTATTTTATTTAGTATCTTTCATGAATCTTTTCAAACGTCAACCTTCTTACATACTTACTTTATATCAACCTATTCTATCTAAAGTTACTATTCATTTACCCGCCAATTTCAAATTTGAAAAAATACCCTACAGTTCGGCCATCTTGACAACTAAAGGTGACCTCACCGTTACATTATAAATTTTTACATCCTAGATTACATAGATTTTTAAAATTAAACTACTTAATATATAACAAACAAGATAAGATTAATTTATAAGGTAGGGACGGATCCGGGATGCTTATATTATTTGCGACACCTGATGTCCCTCTATATCCTCTATCACGTATCGATCGTGCTCCAAAACTTTTGTAATTACATAAGGTCCTCTGTATCGCGGTATTAACTTTTTACTACCTGGTGTGGTATCAACATTTACAATCATCACCCAATCGTCTTCTTGGTATTTCCTTGGTGTCTCGTGTTTTGCATCGAACTTTTCTCGCTCATATTCTTGCTCTCTATTCATTCTACGCTCTACTTCCTCACGGATGTCTTCTAAAGTTGTAACAGTTCGTTCTTCTTGAATTAGAATTTCGCTTAACCAGTCAGCAATATTTCCTCGTTGATTGGTACCGAATAATAATCTACTTGGTGTTTCCTTAGTAACTCTTGAACTGGTATTGTTTAACGCGAACTCCACACGTACTAGATGTTCATCCCATTTGTCTACTTCGGTCATTTTTGCTAGCATAGGCACTAAGGTGCGGTTAACTCTTTCTACTTGTCCGTTAGCACGCGGCACTCCCGCAGCCACCATAATATGTTCTATCATGTTCTCTTCCATAAATTGTTTAAAAGCATTAGCCCTGAAGCTTGAACCTCTATCAGAGATTACTCGTTTTGGTCTACTATAATGACTAAAATAGTGCCTCAAGTATTTAATAACTTCTTCTGTTCCGGTTGTCTTACAAGGATATAACTTGACATACTTGGTGAATCCGTCCATTACAACCAATATATGTTTGGATTTGCGTGATGTCGTCTCAAAAAGTCCACAATGGTCTACGTGCACTGTTTCAAACAATAAATTCCCTTTAGGAATCGGATATAATTTGCCTTCTTTTTTCCCAGAATTCGGAGTATACACGATGCATTTCAAACACTTCGAAATATAATCCGAGACTTTAGACTTCATCTTCGGAAACCAATAAGTCCTCTGCAGAACTTCCAATACTTTGTCGATTCCCGCATGACCTATCATTTCATGATTCTGTCTGATTATCGTTTCTTCCATGTCCAACGGTACATAGAACAAAATCTTATCGTTCTTGTCTATCTTCCGATATACTAAACCGTCTCTTAGTTCAAAGTGTGGTAACTCTGTTACTTCTAGTTGTCTCCTTATTTCAGTTATCTTTTCGTCTTTTTCTTGGTGCAATGCAAGCGTTGCCTCTATAGTACTCTCTTGTATTACTAGAATATTGTGGTGTCTGCTTAGCGCATCAACGTGCTTCATTTTCTCACAGCTTCTGTGTATTATCTGGTAGTTATAATTTTGAAGATACAACGTCCAACGCATAATTCTTGGTACTATATCCTTCTTATCTAATGTCGCAATCAGTTACAATAGTAAAACTAATACCATATAAATAAGTGTGAAACCTCTTCAAAGCGTATATTATAGCTAAACACTCGAGCTCATACGAGTGGTACCTTGATTCAGTATCTGAAGTTCTCTTTGAAAAATAGCAAATTGGATGCATCTTCTTATCATCTCCCTCTTGCAAAAGTATTGCTCCATATCCATCTTTACTAGCATCACAATGTAACTCGGTTTTCGCATTTGGAGAATAAATATTCAATACAGGTCCTGACGCTAAGATTGTTTTTAATTGGTTGAAAGCTTCTAAAGCCGATATCCCAAATTCCCATTTTGCGTCACGTGCAGTTAGTTTATACAATGGTGCGGCTATCCTTGAAAAATTTTGTACAAACTTTCGAAAGTAGCTGATAAGACCAATAAATCTTTGCAACTCCTTACAAGTTTTAGGAACTGGAAAATTCATTATAGCATTTATGTGGTCATTACTTGGAAGTATCCTCGTTTCGTTAATCTTGTATCCCAAATAGCATATTTTTGTTTCCAGAAAGTTACACTTGTCTAATCTCAACTCTAATCTATTTTCGACACATCTTGTTAACACCTTTTTCAATATATCTAAATTCTCTTCGATGTCAGTTGTTGCGATTAATATATCATCAATATATAGGACGATCTTGTTATTTCTAATCAAATCATCAAAGATTAGATGCATGTATCGCATAAAAACACCGGGCGCATTGCATAATCCGTATGGCATCTTTGTGTATTCAAATTGTCCGAATGTAGTCACAAACGATGTATATTGCTTCGATTCTTCATCTAAATTGATATGATTAAACGCACTCTTCAAATCAATTCTAGAAAACCATTTCTTATTCTTGAGATACTCAAGCTGATCTTCAATGACTGGAAGTGGAAATCTGTCTTTTACAGTTACCTTGTTTAATTGACGAAAATCAACGCACATACGGTATTCTTCTCTACCTTTCTTTTTAACTAAAACTACTTGCGAACTATATGGAGAATTACTTCTTGTAATAATTCCTCTTGTTTCCAAATCTTGCACTATTTCTCTTGTAATTTCCCTTTCTTTGTAGGACGTTCGCTTGGGCTTGGAATAGAAAGGATTGTGATTCGGATACAATCTTATTTACATTTGGAAATCAACCAAAGGCGTATCAGGTTTAGGACAAGTCACATATTCAGAAATTAAATCATTTACCTTACAAGCTACATGATAGGGAACATTCGATCCAATATTTAAATTTAAAGCATTTACATCTGTATCATCAAGTTGAATCAAAAGTAAATCATTGCAAAATCCATTCGCTCGATTTTCATTATTAGTTACTGTATTTTCATTGAATGTAATTATTCTATTTGGCCAACAAATAAAATCTCTCCCCAACAAGCAATCATATTTCATGGTCATATTAGGAACAATATTAAACTCTATATCATATGTCAAATCAGTAATAACTGCACTAACTTTGCATTTACCTATAACACTCAATTTTGAACCATTAATTCCTTCATAATCTACTTCATTATGGGATATATTATCAAAATTATTAATAATTCCTACCTTTAATAGTGATATAGGGCTTCCTGAGTCAATGACAGCATTAACAGTTTTACCTGTATTCATAAAATTTACACGTACAAAATAAGGATTCTTATAATCTACTAAACTAATGATACGATCCCCTGTTCTTCGATTCTGATTAACACCTTCTCTCTTCTCGGGACAGTTATTTCTTTGGTGATCCAGCGAGCCACATTGGTAACATGCACCCTTTGGACGCTTTGGCACTATACAGTCAGTTGCTTTGTGTCCACTTTTACCACAATTGAAACACACAACACTATCACTTTTTGTAACTGGTTTCCTTGATTTTTCCTCTTTTCCTCTTCTGTCATCTTGATAAATTCCGCAAAACTATGTATCTCCGGTTTACTGTCAAGCCAATGTCTAGCAGCTCCCTTTAAATGTGTTTTAGTTTTCTCAATTATAAAAGCATCTGGCCACTCATGTAATTGAGCAGTATTCTCCAGTTGTTGAAGCCATATTTCTGCGTCATTTTGGTTGCCTTCTCCGTCGAAATCTCTCAAACTTTTGCTAAGATCTGGCATTACATTAAATGTTCTTGTGGTTACACTTTGTCGCTCCATTTGATTCTGCATCATTTGCATCATTGTCATATTTTGCTGTATCATCGAACACATAGTCTTCAACATTTCGTCCATGTTAAACCGGCTTGCAGTTGTACCTTCTGCTGTTTCATTCATTCGGTCTCCCGTCTGTTCTGTATTCGTTTTAGATACGAATTCTTCAAAACTCCGTTCATTTACTTCGAAAGTATGTTCTACTTCTTCACCTTTCGAGTCCACCATTTTGTAGTCAACATCCAACGCGTTACACTTAAGGATTTCTTTCTCCTGTTCGGTAACTAATCGTAGTCTTTGATAACCTCTCTGGTAATCCCACACCTGATAATTGTCGGGGGCTTTATTAAAATTAAAACACCCGCGTTCCTTTAAGATTATTTTATTTAGTATCTTTCATGAATCTTTTCAAACGTCAAACTTCTTCATACTTACTTTATATCAACCTATTCTATCTAAAGTTACTATTCATTTACCCGCCAATTTCAAATTTGAAAAAATACCCTACAACAAAAATATTCAACATATAATTTACTTAAACAGGCAATTAATTTTTTAAATTGTAAAAATTTGTAAATAAATACTTCATACTTCTTAATTGTTAAAATTTAGTAAACAAAAACTTTGTATTTCTTATTTAAATATGAAATTATATTTACCTATCTTTCTTCATTTATTTGAGATTCTTATAAAGCTTTTTTCTTTAGACAAATTAGCTCTTGTTGAGCTAATTTTTTTGCTTGTTGAAGAAATAATATAATCTATTTCTTCAGCAAGAGCTAATTAAAGGAAAAGTATATTTTTAAATTAAAACATATAAACAAATAAAAATACTTTTTGCTGTTACATCAACCATGAGAATGGAACTGTGATGTAATCTTGGGTTTCCTGAAGACTTGTATTTTGCATCCAATAAACATATTGCATCAATATTTAGTATCTAGCCAGTTGTTAAACACTCTGTTTAAGAAAATTGTGGTAATGCATACCTAAAATTTTGCAAAGCTTTTATTATTAATTACAATTAAGTGCCATATTTACATAAATTCATGAACAGAAATTATTATTAAAATGTACCCATCACTAGCATCATAATCCTCAACATACCACTTAAATTATTTTGGGTGGAAATCGATTTTTGATGTTGAGTGATCGAATGTGTTATTGGTGCAGTCGTTGAAGCGTGAATTTTTAATTTTCGTTGATACTCTGTGGTAAGTGTAACAACTTTTAGTTATTTTCCTATTAGTTTTCTTTCTATATATCTTTTAATTTAATATATCTCCCATCTTTTCCTTTTTCCTCATATTCATATCTAATGAACAGGGGAGAGCTTGCTTCCCCCAAAAAAATCTGAATTAATAGATATAGCCGATTCCCTAGATAAATTAATCTTTGAAAGTTCAGTTCCCTTGGTTCAATGATTGGAATCGCGTTTTAATTTTTTTTCAAATTTATCACTATTATTGTAGATAGATATTTCCATTTCGTTGTTACAAGAGTGGTATATAGATCATGGTCTTTATAGAAGAGAAAATAACACCCGTGAAATATATCATCGAAATGCAGTTCCACTTAGCAAAAAGGCTGTAAATTTAACATCCCGTTAACCATTGTTAGAAGATCTTCAATTAAAAGCTTCGCAAATTAGTACAAACTGTTCAGTGAGTCAATACCTTATTGCAGATTTGTCGCCTTTTTTTGTATACATTGAATCTGTTGACAACAGCGTCGCCGATAGTATAAACGAACAATATAATAAAAAAGAATATTTTCATGAAACACAAAGAATTCTTTAATCTATATTCACTATAAATTCCACTGATCTGTATATATATATTTAATGGTGATTCATGTTCATTTATTATACAATTATGAACTCTTGTAATACTGCTCTAGAGGATTAGTATTACAATGTAATGATAATGGAGTAATTGAGTAAAACAACAGGATAATTACTAACGAGATATCTCATAATTTTTATTTTTCCTGTCTGACTAGAATTAAAAAAAATTATGAGTAACGAGATTAAATCAAGCAATAATACTTTGGATTTCCAAGTTAGTATTGCATACAATACAAACATTATATCAAAGGTTTTTTAAATTTTCAAATAGTTCTGCATTCTTTCCAGTTGAAAACTTGACTTTTTAAGCAATGAATAGCTCCTATCTAACATGAAGATTTTTGTGTCAGTTAAATTAATAATTAATAAATAATTATAAAAAATTTTTTTGTAATTAAAATCTATTTTGAAAATTGTTTAATTACAACATATTATGTATATAGAATTGAATATTAATGTTTATTAAACAAACAGGTTACATTTGAATTTTATTTGGTACTTCCAGAACCAAGTGTTACCTTCTCATTTACTAGAGGATCAAGTCCATATATCTAAAGCTGGAATCAAGTACATCACATACTCCACTGAAGCAGTCACATCAAGTTGGCCCTTTAACTTCAAAGCAATGTCATAGAACATTGGGTAAGTAGTTTTCAAATCCTGTTGTGATTTGCATCTGTGTAAGTATTTATTAAAGCTATGGCCTGATAAATTTTTGCTTCTTTAGTAGTTACGCAAAAACGTAAGCTGCTTCTTCAAATTACTGGGGTAAGTAGAAGAAGTGCACCGAACCCTCAGGCTGGAATTCTGTATATCACTATCTGTGTATTAGTATATCAACTTTTTGAACAAGGTAAATCAGCCTACCTTAAGTTATATTAAGCCAACAGCATAATCAGCCATACAAGGCTGGAGGCAGAAGATTTTCACTGAATGATATAATAAAATTTTCGCTCTGTCACTTTTTAAACAAAGTGGAAAGGCATACCGATACCTTTCACGAATTGTTGCTTTACCATCGAGAAGGACATTAAACAGAACTTTATTGAAATTACCATTCAGATGTGGATCAATGAATATATTTTTGAAAATCTAAAAAATATAGTTTTCAAACTCCATGTTCGTGACAAATATTGCATCCTAATGTGGGATGAAATTGCTTGCAGGTCTAGAATACAACAAAAAATGCAAGTTGTATAATATTCTGTTGATTATGGCGGTACAGAACGAGCAACAGCTTTTGCCGATCACGCAATTGTACTTAGCTGAAGGGTATAAGTAGGAATTGGAAACAGCCAATTTGTTATGTTTTTTTCCGAAAATTCCACACCAGTAGTTCATTTAACAAGATTGCTAAAAGAGATTCGTGCAGTTAGAAAAGTGGGCTTCAGTTCAGTTGCTACAGTAAGTGACCAAGGTTCAACAAACTGTGCAGCAATAAATAGTCTTATCGACGAGACAAATAGATATTGTCTAAAAATAAGCATCGAAAACAGGTTTCAAGGTTATCTAATTGATGACGAAGAAATTGTTTACTTATATGATTGTCCGCACTTAATAAAAGGTGTACAAAATGGTAGGCTGACCAAGAATCTGCATTTTTTAGACACTGATGGTACTAGGAAGACAGCTTGTTGGAAATATATTGAGTAAATGAATATAAATGATAAAAGTCAAGGAATATACATACAGTCTACTTTATAAATTAACTGACGAGCATGTAATTCCTAGTAAAATCAAGAAAGTGCGACTAAGAAATGGTACACAAGTGTTCAGTCATATGTTTCGAACTGCTATGCATTTAGACGCAAACTACAATAGGGAATTACCACAAGATTCGAAATTTTATCTCAATCCAGCTGCAGCACATACCGCGTATGTTATTTTATTTTTCGTTACGCTATTTGATAGTGCAAAAAATGCTGTTTATATTCCGCGGACGCGAATTTAAACACGAGGTCACAAAAAACGCGAATAACGGTTCGCGGCACAAACACGTGAAGGACGCGTGTAGTCTGGATGACGACAGAAAGCGAAGAGGGTTGTTCTCTTACGAACTGTGGCTTTATAAGGAACCCTTAGGCTGAGGGGCTATGTGTGCGTGTCATGTTTGAACGGACCAATAACACGAAAGTATAGGCACGCTAAACTGGCGGGAAGCAAATTAACATATATTAAAATTGTGATCTTAGTTTCAATATAAACATTAAGTAAATGATCTACACAGAATAGTAGACGTGTATTCTGTGTAAAAGAAAGAATGTATGTGGTATTTGAATCGCGAATTGCATTTAAAAATCAATATAACTAAATTGATATCGAATATGAGTCAGTGAAAAGTTGGTAACTTCGAGTACAGTCTTTGGTACCTGATTTCGGTATTTATTGCAGCCTTGACCATTTGTACGTGACTAACACAGAAGGACTCTGCATCTGAATATATATACGAGGACCGGACAAATAATGACAGTATAATAATTTAGAAATTCAAGATCGAATTGTATTTTAAATTAAATAAATTAATCTTAAAAACGATATAAGAAATTATTATATATAGAGAGTGTAACAGTAGTTACACCTTCTCTCTGAAATTGGATAGTTTCCATAGAAAATTTTATATAATTATGGAAACTGTTAAGAAGGAAAGATTCTACACATGTGGCTTTAAGAAATATCAACCACGACCCAATAGAAAATTATTTTTCTTGCGTTAGAAGTGATGGCGACAATGCAACAAAGTGCACAACTTGTAAAACAAGACTCTGTAGCAGCATAAATTTGGAGGTGAATGAATTAATAAGAAGGATACAAAGTGCCTGCCTATTCAATTGTTACTAACTAATGTTAGTAACTAATTTTATTTTACAAACATTGCCAGATATAATTACTATGTATGGCAATAGGGATTGTTTGAAAGGCGCAATAAGAAATCATTACTGGGATGAGATATCTGAATTTTTTTTGAGATGTATTCAAATAGTTGTAATATATTTGTTGATGTTGTTACCTCCTTCTTTAAATGCTGTACGTTATGTACACTAACACATAACATACAGGGGTTAAATGTCCCCTTAATCAATACAACTAAATAATAATAGAGAATATATATTTATTTGCACGTGATGGTTAGTAAATTTAATACGAGCGCGTGTCCGGCTAGCTGAAGCGCTATAATAAATGCAAATAAAGAAGAATGTTAAGTAATGTAAGGAATTAATAATTAGTAATTGTGTGCAATGAGCATCAAAAGTCCAGGACGTGTGCCAAGCTGAAGGAAAGATTATTAGTGGAAATAAAACAACAGGATTGCCCTTAAAATTTTATTAACTAAGTTAAATTAATTCTTAAAGCTTGCGTATATTAAATAAAGATAATTAATAAGATCGAGAGCAACAAATAAAACAAGATAAGCGTAATGGCAAAGCTGTAATAAAGGTAAATCTAAAGATATAAAGCTGTATAAAAAAATATGAAAAAGGATTAGATTAGAATATGTATCGGATGATACGTAGAATACTTGCGGTTTGTGTGTGTATATCCCGGGCCAGGATGTTATGTATATTTTGCGGTCGCAAAATAAACACGTATTAGTGACCACAATGTGGTCACTAATTGCGCGGGAAAACTTAACGGTACCAAGTGATGCGTATGGACTTGGTGATGGCCGGAGAAGAAGTCTCTGTGTCTTACACGCAGCGGCTTTTAAGAAACAACCCGTAGACTAAGGGGTTTGATACTGGTCATGTTTGAATTAACCAATGGGGAAAGAGATATAGGCGTGAATTAAAATCGTGATATTAATTTCAATATAAGCACTTAGCTGATAGATATCTAGACAGAATAATAAACGTCTATTCTGTGTGAGAAAAAGAAGGATTAATATTTGATTCTCTATTGCACTTAGATAACAATACAATAGAATTAATATTAAATGTGTCCATGGAAAATTATAGTCACAAAAAGGTTGTAAAGTTTCTAGATATTGGGCTTCCTAGAACGACGCGGTAGGGGTTGGTTTATTGCAGCCTGACCGTACACGTTACGTTTCATTGCATATTCGACACCTAATGGGTAGTCATAAGCAAATAAAGTGATAAAACATAGTAAGAATTTCATTGTATTTAAATAAATTGAAAAATAATCGAATTTGAATTTAATGCTTCTCTACCTTTACAGATTTCTGTAAAATTTTATGATTAATTTACTTCCTATTATTCTAGTTACATTTTAAAATAGGAAGATTTTGCCATTAACTACTTGCTTATATATTAATATATAATACTTTCATTGACAAATTATTTAGATTAATATCTTTCTGGATGACAAATTTCGTCAAGATTTCTGCGCTTTTCAATTATTAAAAGACTTTGATTTTGAAGCACTTCTTTGATTCATGCAACATAAAGATACTATAGGTTTACGAGTTTTCTCATAGCATCAACTCGAATCCTCGTTTTGAAAATGGATGAAGAGGTACATATTAAAACCAGATGCAAATATAAACTAATCGTACAAAAAATATCGATTGGATCATGTGTCAATTTTCCAAATTATCAAATGTTAAAAACTTGTTTATGATCAGATTATGTTTATACACATTTCCCTGTGACTTTTTATATATATTTTATTTTGATTTATGCGGTTTTTTCGAAACGACAGTATTCATACATAGCGATTGGAAGGTAAAATAATGTTATTAAAATTGTATCTATTTGGATAATACAGGTTATAATGATTGGGCCATCGACATTTGCAAGAGAAAAAGATATTTCTCCCACGATGCTTGAGATATAGTCTGGAAAATGTATAATTATTTTAAAAACTAGCCCAGGTATTACCTAATCTAGTATTTATATTTAATGTTTATAATATTGTCATGACCTCTAGGTATTGTAACGTTCTTGAAATAGTTGCTGAGGCAACTGGAGTGTTAAAGCATACTATAGCAAGAATTGTCAGTGACGGTTGGCAAATTGAAACTGGTGAAAATGAAAGGTTTGTTTTTCAAGGAAGTATATAGAAATTCTCCAAAATCAACAGTAGATGAATATGAAGAACAGGTTATTTGACGTGTCATACACAACTTCCATTTGACCAAGAAAACAAAGGCTTCCAGTACAGGCAATTTTAAACAAAATTAAAGATGGAATTAACATTTCTGGAAAAACCACTTCATTTAGAAAATTGTTAAAGAGGTTAGACTTCAGATATGTGTGATAAAACAAAATATAAATATAGTAAAAATTATGTTTGTAGAATGAAAAAAGCAAGTAACAATCATGCATGCATATTTTTAAATGGAACATAATGGAATTCGAGTGCATATATAAAAGCAATTACAAGATTTTGAACAGCTTTTTACACAGGTTGGTGAATATACATATGTATTCTAACAGTGTTTATACATATTGTGTTTTTAGATGAGATCTACATTCATGCAGAATACACAACCACATATGAATGGATTGATTTTATAAAACAAGGAGTAAAATGCCTTATTTCAAAACCAGATCTACTAATCATAGTTGATGCTGGTATATATATATATATATATATATATATATATATATATATATATATATATGTTTGATAATTACATGATAATATGAATATACAAGTGGTGAAACAGAGTTTGCGGATAATGCATTATTAATTTTCAAATCAGGGCAAAAAAATAGAGATTACTATGATGATATGAATTATAAAATATGTTTGATGGTTAACTGAGTAATTAATACAAAATTTGCCTACACAATCTGTAATTGTGGTGGATAATGCCAGGTATCATCATATTTTGGATATAAACCATTCCGATGGTAATAGTAAGGTGAAATGATGACTTGACTAAATCAATATGGAATAAGTTATGAACCAGATTCAACAAAATCCAAATTATATCAAATTATAACACTGCATAAACCAACATACTGTGAATATAGTATCGATAATATATTTACAGAGAAAGGACATATAGTGTGCCACCCTCCTCTATACCATTCTGAATTGAATGTGTGCTAAAAATTGGATAGCTACAAGAAATACATTTAAATTAAACGATGTGGATAACTTTAGTGAGGGAAAAATTTGCCCAAATAGGACAGAATAAATGGTAAAATATTTGTCGTCATGTTATTGACGTAGAAAAAGAACATATATTAAGACACATACTGCAATCAGTTTATAATAAACTTAGAAAATGAGTCATGTGACGACGTTTTCGATTTTGCGGACTATGATGACATGTAATAAATTATATTCCAAAATTAGATATAAAAACGGTGTTGCTGCAACAATGGACGAAGATAGGCCAAAAAATTTCATTCAAATTAGTAATGTATCTACCCAGTAGATTGAAAACCATTTTATGTTGGTCTCTGGCCACTTATTTGAGGCATTGCTAATATAGTACATATTTCATTTACACTGTTTTATGTATTAAAATGTAATTAGTCGCAATACATGTTACTACGATTTTTATACTCTAAATTCACAATGAAACACATAAAACTTATAACTAGCATCACTTGATTAGTTTTATTTTCTCTTTAATACAGAAACAAACTTTCTTTTAATTAATAGCAAGTAGAGAACTTAAAAAATCGCTAAAATTGTTTATTTTCACTCAAAGTAAGATGTATTTGTTATATGTAGAAGTAATTCCATTCAATATGTTTGCAAAAAATGATTCTAGAATTATATTACAGAAGTAACTTTCTAATTCATAAAAAAAGTAAATAAAACCCCTTTCCATAATAATGTTCGTATTCTGTAGACGCATTTCGACAACTAAGTCATCAGACAACCGCCAAAAAACAAACATTGAAGATTCGAGTCATATAATTTAAATGTATTCTAATCTTTTAAAGTACACTCCTCGCTTACACTCGCGTATCTTTTTTTAACGGTGGCATTTTTCTTTTCCAGGAATTCAAAGAGAAGGGTATGTTACTGAATCCTTATCGGTATTTAACACATGGTTTTTGTTTTTTGAAATGTATATGCTTTCGTAGCTATCTAATTCATGATGACTATTTATATTTTTGATTATAGATAATCTGCGGTTACATTATTATTATTTTCTAGCACATGCTTTGCTAAACTGGATTCTTCAGGTCGATCGAATTTAATGTGCAGCATATGTTCTTTATCCCAGGTTCCTATCGAATGTTTTCTCTCACCGATTGTTGTATTGTTTATTGTAAAATAGACATTTTATTTCGTAAATCCCTGATTTCTTATTTAACTCAATTTTGTCTCGCATCTTCCGAGAGTGAGATTTAATAGCAGAGTAGGAAAAAATTCTGCTCGCGAGCACAATTTTATTTTTTTCGTTCGTTTTAAAATTTGTATTAGCGAATTTAAAAATAAAATTCTTGAAAAGAATTTTATTTTGCATGAGAAAATGAAAAAATTGTGCTCGCAAGCACAATTTTATTTCTTTCGTTCCTCATAAAATTTGTATTCGCGAATTTAAAAATAAAATTCGGGAAAAGAATTTCGTGATCGTAAAACAAACGAATGAAAAAGAAAAATTCATTTTAACATTCAACTTGAGCATGCTGGGTTCTTTTTGTTTGGGTATACACTGATACGTATGTAAGTACAGCACGACCATCATATCCTTGGACAAAAATCTACTGCGCATCGTAGGCGTGCCGGGTGGTACACTCCGAGTCATCGGTAAGCTGTTTGTGTCCTCAGTGTGCTTATGATCGTTGCGTGGTTAAGTTGTTAAGTTACGGTTAGTCAAAGTGAGTAATTGAGGTCTTGCATTATAATTGGTTATTATTTGTTTTATTTATTATAATTAATAATGTCCAACTTAGGAGGTGGAAAAGGACTGCATTCACAAACCCGTGAAGTCGTGTTTAATGTTTTTAAGTTTTTAAAGACAATTTCAGATAACGAAATAGACATAAGAAATTGTACAAAAAGCGAATTAAAGGAATACGTAGCAAGAGCAACTGGTGTTTCAAGAGCTTCTGTCTATAATATTTTAAAAGAGGGGAACGAATATCAAGCAGAACCAGAACGAAATGAGAAAGAGAACACAGAACAACTACCAGTTTTCAAATCGCCAAAAAAGAAAAGATCGAGGAAATGTTTAGTAATGGATTCAATAGACGACATTGACCTATACCAAATAAAACATATTATTTATAATTTCCACAAGACAAATAATCAGCGGATTACTATTAAAAATTTACTACAAAAACTTAAAGAAGATATAAATTTTCCGGGCGGCCGAGAATCCTTAAGAAAAATTATAAAGAAGCTTGGTTTTAGATTCTGTGCTACACAAAACAATCGCAAGATATTACAAGAAAAACCAGATATCAGAAACATTCGTACAAATTTTTTACGAAAAATAGATGTATATCGACGGCAAAATCGTCCAACTATTTATATGGATGAATCCTATATTCATAGCGGCCATACAAAAATGGGTTATTTTCGACAATCTCCAAGGGCCAGCGTTTAATTATGTTGCACGCTGGAGGTGAGAACCATGGATTTGTAGAAAACGCTTTGTTACTTTTTAAATCCGGAACAAAATCCGGTGATTACCATCACGAAATGAATTTCGGAAATTACCAAAAATGGCTCGTTGAAAAACTAATACCAAATTTACCAAAAAATTCAGTACTAGTTATTGACAATGCTCCATACCACAATGTTCAGATAAATCCAGCGCCTAATTCTAATGCAAACAAGCAAAAAATGTTACACTGGTTGACCGAAAAAGGTATTGCCTGTACATCTGATATGACGAAAGCCCAGTTATATATGTTAATAAAATATAATAAACAACAACACTTACGATATAAAATAGACGCAATTTTGGAGGCACACGGTCATACAACTTTACGATTGCCTCCGTATCACCCTGAACTAAATCCAATCGAAATGATTTGGGCGACTGTGAAAAATTTTGTGGCATCACAAAATGTCACATTTAAATTAGAGGACGCTAAAAGGCTAGCGGAAGAAAAATTTAAAAGCATTACAGTAAATGACTGGAACAAACTTTGCACTCACGTGAAGAGAGTCGAAGATGAATATAAACAAAATGAAGTTTCTATGGATGTTCTTACGGAGTCACTAATTATAAACGTGGGTGCTGATACATCTGACAGTGATTTTGGTTTCAGCGATGATTCAGAATAACTTAGTAATCATTGCTTTGTGAATGTGTTTTATTATGTAATTTATTATGTAATTATGTAATCATTTTGAAATAAAGCTATTTGCTTCTAATTACTGGGTATTATTAAAAAATTTTGTAATTACATTATCTACCTAATCATATTAAGATTTACTTTCATAGTACATCCTCAATAGAACACTATTAAATAACACTTAGCAGCCTCATTAATTAATAATTTACATTCCATTTGGACCAGTATAACATATATTAATAAATAAAAATTTTCTAAATTCTTATTCTTGGCGTCGCGTAGTACAAAATAAAACCGCGCCTTTCTGTTGGGAATGTACCTAATCACCGAAGCGAGCGACACACTGGCGACTGAGTACGAGTAATACCGAAAGTGTGCGCAGATTTTTCTAAGGATATGATGGTCTTGCTGTATGTTTGTGACAGTGTGTAGTCATTGATAGAAGTTTATGAAATGTTTTGGATGATGAGTGTGTGTTTATGTATATATGTAGCTAGGTATGAAGACATGAAAAATTGGTTTTAGCAAGTGTTGTTGTTGATGACTAATAAATAGTACACGAAGGAATAATTATTGTAAGATAATAAGCACTGTATGCATTAAGGCGCACATTCTTTGATGAAATATTTTTTTTTATCTAATGCCACATTGCAAACAATTTTCCTTTTTTATTTATCACAATAAAATATTTTATATGTAAATAAAATTCAGGAAAAAAATAAATGAAATTAGCTAAACAAAAAAATTTAATTAAGACATAGGCAGGTTTTATGCAGAGTATAAAGAATGGATATTTTTTTTTTCTTTTGCGAAGAAATTTAATTCGAACGAATTTTATATTTCATATCGTAAACAATTTTTCTTTTTTGTTCGCGAAAAAAGTAGGTAGGTACCTATGTACAAAGAATTTAAAAAAGGCAAATCTAAAAAAAGTGTATATATTTGATGCGTTACAGCAACAAAGAGAGAGAGATAAGTATTAGTAGTAATTAGGTATTCGTTTCATTTCGGCAGGTACCAAATTTACAATTATAAGTCTCTATAATTCAAATATATACATACATACCTAGCTTTAAAGTGCAAATAATTCAGTTTAATTGCCTGTTTCTGTATTGCAAAGGACAATAAAATACGAAAATTTACACTTCTTATACATACTTATTTGTAAACAAGTATCATAACCTCTAGCAATTAAATTTCCTTTCTTTTTTATAGCAATTCATCAAAAAACAAACAACCATACATATGTACTTCCGTTTATACTAGCCACTGATCTACAAACTTGCGCAAATGTGTACATATTTCCGTACACCCATATCTATGTAGGTATGTACATACATGTTCCTTTTTTGCAAAAAAAACTAATATAGCTTATACATACTTACAAGAATAAAATTCTGAATTTTATTTCTATCACGAATTTTATTTTTCATCCTCAAGTTTTTTTTTTCGTTCCGAAATTTATTTATAAAATTCGCGAATCAAAAAAATAATCCTTTACAACATGAAAAATAAAATTCGTTCGTATTAAATTCGTTTGCGAACGAAAACAATCTTCTTACTCTGTAATAGAGTTACTGGACTGAAATGTAACTTGATAACTGCGCTTTTTGAAAACCGTATTTAAATTTTTTGTTATTGCGTGAAACGGTAAGCATATACAGTGCTTATCTGGACTGTTTTGAGGTGCCATGTGGTATTCCTGAATGTCTTCTTTAAGTTAGCGTTCCTAATTAATCTATTGATTATTTCCGAATCGAAGTCACTGTATGTCGCGATGTTCTTAATAAAAATTTAAATCTCTCGTATCTCACTTTTGTTAGAGGCAAACTAAGCAAACGATTGATAAGAAAATCGAATAAAACCATCTTTCGTTGCATGATATAATTATTTCCAATTACTAAGGTATCTAAGAACGCTAAGGCGTCATTGTTTTCTTTTTCTAACGAAAATTTAATGGTTGGGAATTTTGAATTTCGTTGCTTGACGAAATCAGCCGTTTAAGTTACATTTATGTGTCAGAAGTCGCGAAAATATTATCTACAATTGCCCTTTGTTATTCCTTGTTTCTGTTCATAGAACTTGTCTTCGAATTGGAAACTATTTTGAGACATATAAAGGGTTGTCTATCGCAAATATTGCTTATTTTATATACAGTACAGTTTCCAAATATTTTAAGATTTCTGGAATGGGTGAGTTAATTCTTGTAACAATTGATCTTGCCGGGTTACCTGGCTTGTGTATTTAAGCAAACAATACAATCTAGGAATTGCGGAATTACTTACACTTAATTTATAATTTTGTTGGGCGTTATTAACCGTAGACATTTCTTTAACGTGTCTTTAGAGTTCCTAATCATTTTAGGTAATGGATTTTTCGTAGGGAATAAGTTAGTAATTATGGACAAAAGTGATTACTTTCAAAGAGTGAAAAACTTGAATACTTTGACGTCTTTGACTGTATATCATATTTATTGTTTTAGAGATTTATTTATAATTATCATATTACTTTAACTATTTAGCACATTAATTCTTTTTACAGCTTTTACTTGCAGAATAACAGATTATGTATGTATATGTGAATACAAGAACATCATGTGTACTAAAATTATATAATTTTGTAGCTGTTGCTTTCAAGAATGGATGCAGAACCAACATCAGTACTGTTACAATCACAGGTGTGTATTCTGCATTTAAGAAAAGAGAGAAAAAGAGAGGAAGCAAGCCACTTGAGTAGTGCTTAAAAGCAGACAATTATTAATGCTTACAAAAAAATTGTAACGGATATACTCGATATAAGATAGGGTGGCATAATAGAGCAGATCTCCTAACAAATACATAACTTTATTGAGTGTGATTTGTGAAACATATCTCTACAGTATAAAGATATAGTTCTAGGAATTTCCAGACCAGTAGTATATTAAGCTGTTGTCGAATATAAAATGACGAAATATTTTAGAGCCGAAAAAGATAACTAGTAGACCTGTACTGAAATCGTTTGATGAGGCTATTTAAACTACTGTTTATTAATGACAATGGACTTCTGACATTAAATAAAGTCTCGACACAGTAGTGAACTGCCAAATATGAGTTGCTCATCATTATATCGATTAAAAAAGCAACTGAATTTTTAGTAAGAATATTTGCAGTGTATTAATATATCTAAATATATTCCTGTTATAAATTGCAGATACCTCAAATGAAGCAGATTTAGTGTTTTTACTGAAAAAGATGATATCATAAGATGAAGCCAATATCTAAAAGACATTTCATTATATAAATACCAGAATAAACTGATTTTCTATTTAGGTGAAACCTGGTTGAATGTGGGTCTTACTAGACAGGAAGTATGGACTGATACAAATGTCCTAAACAGGTTTCTGTGGAAGAACTTACCACAGGATTAAAAACTCCATCTAGAAAGGGACATTGGCTAATAATATTATATATTGGCAGTTCAAATGGCTTCATAGAAAATGCTTTCTTAGTGTTTGAAGGGAAGAAAATATCTGACTATCATGAGGGAATGAATGCCATAGTGTTTGAAGACTGGTTCACTAAGATATTACCTTATTTAATAGATGATGCTATTTTGGTTATGGATAATGCATATTATTATAGCTGCAAGGTTGAAAAGATACTGTCACATTGTGGAAAAAAGTGAACATACAAAATTGGTTACAAGATAAGGATATAAAAGGTATGAAGACGATATGGTCAGAGAAGAATTATTGAATTTGGTGAAAAGTAAATACAGTTCATATGTAATTGATGGGCAAAATCAGAAAACAAAACTGTTCTTTGTTTACCTTCATACCACCGATAGCTGAAAATTTTACCTTGTATAGGCTCCAATAAAAAATGAGGTTGCTGTGAAAAATAAAACTTTTAAATTAAATGAAGTTAAGCAACTTTTACGCGATGCTATCAGTAATGTATCTGCAACCACTTAACAATACTGCATAAATCATGTTTTCAAAGAAGAAACACGTATGAAGAGTTTTCACGGAATTTTCTATGAGGTTATAGAATACCATATACCATTCATAATTTCTGCTGAAGACGATAGTGATAGTGATGATTCGATTTCCTCACCAGCATCAGAATGAATTCGAAAATTATGAACTAGTTTATAAAACCAGATACTTTTGTCATTAACTTTAATTAATGGTCATAAATTGTTACAGTTATAAAATTTAAGCTATTTCCTACTGTATTCATTAATTTCTTGTATTGCAAAAATTAGATAAAATAAAATGATGTATAAAGTAATTTGTTTGATCAACTTCAATGCTCCAGTGGTTAATTTAAAAAACTGTAGTTTTTTAACTTAAGGGTGAAATGTCTTAAAATTAAATAAGTAGTTGTTTAATGTTAGTCAAGAAATATTATAGATCCTATTTAAAAACATAAATATCAAGCGAAATATAGAAACAATCCGTGAAACGCCATCGTTTTTAATTATTATTATTAATTAACATTGAGTATTATTATGTATACGTAACGTATCTATAATGACGTGCTATTAGAACTTTTTAAACAAATAAATAAAATTACATGTGTTCTCTAAACAAATATCTATACACATAAAAACAAGAATTTTAATGCATGATTTATTTACTTTTTTATTCTACTTTATACTATTACGTATTCGATATTGTTATATTCCTTGTATTTTACCGCTGTTATTTGTTATTGTTCTAACAGCTAATTTATCATATTTATTTCATCATTCTTGCAAGTTCACACTTAGGTAACTTACGCAGCTTTTACATTTGCTATTTACAAGTTAGGTATATAGTACATTATCAGATTTGACATCAATATAAATATAGTATTTAATTTGACATCCTCACTTCCTGTCGACATCCTGTATCATACGATAGTGATCACGTGGTCGGAAAACATTCCTGATTTCTACCTTACATAGATTTAATTACATTAACTTAAATATAAATTATGTATAATACTTCATAAAATATGTAAAAATACAATATGTACAGATTTTCTTCACATCACAGGTATTCAGTACTCAATAGCGTTGTATAATTGATCCTAAAATATTTGAGTCTTTTTCAAAAACATTTAGATTTGTTATAGAATTTTCAATTTAAAGAATTCTTTTACTAATACGAATACATGCTACTTTTCACCAAATCCAATTTCAACATCAGTCAAGCTGTTCTTAAATTTCTACGAACATCTTAGATGCGATTTCGATGTTGACGACCGTTCGCGTGAAGGAAGACCAAAAACCTTCGAAGACGCTGAATTGGAGACATTGCTCGATGAGGATCCATGCCAAACGCAAAAAGAGCTTGTTTCAGCATTAGGAGTTACCCGCCAAGTCATTTCCCAGCGGTTGCATGCGTTGGGAATGATTCAAAAACAAGGAACTTGGGTTCCTTATGATTTGAACCCAAGAGACGCTGAGCGTCGTTTTTTCGCCTGTGAACAACTGCTCCAGCGGCAAAAAAGGAAGGGTTTTCTTCATCGCATCGTTACGGGTGATGAAAAATGGATTCATTACAGCAACCCAAAGAGAACAAAATCATGGGGACTGCCCGGTCATGCTTCTACGTCGTCGGTTCGGCCGAATATTCATGCTGTGTGGGATCAGGGCGGTGTTATTTATTATGAGCTGTAGAAACCGAACGAAACCATCACTGGGGAACGGTATCGAACTCAATTGATGCGATTGAGCCGAGCACTGCGCGAAAAGCGGCCACAATACGAGCAGAGGCACGAAAAAGTGATTCTACAGCATGACAACGCTCGTCCTCACGTTGCCAAACTCGTTAAAACTTACTTAGAAACGCTCAAATGGGAGGTCCTACCCCACCCGCCATATTCCCCAGATATTGCACCGTTCGATTATTACTTGTTCCGTTCGATGACCCATGGTATGGCTAATCAGCAGTTCCGCTCATATGAAGACATCTCAAAATGGCTTGATTCGTGGATAGCTTCAAAAGACGAACACTTCTACCGTGACGATATTCGAGCACTGCCAGAAACATGGGAAAAAGTTGTCGCTAGCGATGGGCAATATTTTGAATGATTCGTAAACATTTGTTCACAATAAAGTTGCATTTTCATAAAAAAAAAAAAAAACAGCGAGAACTTAGTTGCGTACGTAATACTATTTTTTTTAGATTGATCTTTAGGTAATTTAAATCTATATATTTCATATTGATAGAAAGAAATATATTAAATTACTAATTACATACACACTAAGTAGTAATATCAGTAAAGTAAATTAAATATATTACAAATTATGGTCCTAAAATGTGTTTAAATAATCTTCCTCCCCCCAAAAGATACCTAAGTATTTCATATTTTCAAAAATTCCTCTAATTAAACGAAAATATTCTTAGTTTAGAATTTTCAAATTACAAATACAACTCATTAATTACCTATATATGAAAAATTTTATGACATCAAAAGCTTGCTTCATCCTTGATTGTTAATAGTATGAATTCATTTCTAATGACTTTTTAATTATATAGTTTGAGTTATCCCATTTTGTTAGTGTTATTTTCACATAATTTTAGTGCATAGTGGGTTGGGAGTGTGTATTATCTCTCAATTCATTTCCGATAAAAGTATTTTCTAAACGAGTGAATGCAAGAACTTTTGACCATCCTTAGACATCTCCTATTGCAGATAATCATGTAATTCATTTATGTGTCATATTACTATAGTTATTAAGTTCCTTCCTCGTTAAGAATCCTATGGTACAGATAAAATTTCAGTATGGTTAGTGTTATACACATATCGTCTACTATTTCAGAATTTATTATTTATTTTTATGTAGCAGAGTTTAATTATGATAAAAAATAGTATTTGAGGCTAAAAAAGATTGATGAACTAACAATTATATAAATATTTATTTTCCATATCTTCAGTAAAATGATTTCTAACAAATAAGTAATTCTTCTTTACTTGCTTATGTTCAGACTTATAAAATACATATGCTAAATTACTGAGCTTTATACCTGCCCCGTATTAATTATTTTTGTTCGGTTTTCAAACTATAATATATATAATAAAAGGTGCATGTCGAAAGTAATATCAGTATATTATGAAACAATGGAATCTTTTTAGTCGTTTAACTATTGATATGTAGTTTACATATTATAATTTTGTTCAGATATTTTAATATTATACGTTCAGTTTTTGTAATATGAACCTATTATATCGTTGGCCTCAATGAAGATATTTTAGTATTTTTCAATCACAGAAATCTCCAAAAGGTGTGTTCTGTAAAAAAAATTCCAAAACCTCACAGTAACTTCAATATTACCCAAAGTGACACCAATTTTCTGAGTTGTGTCAATATTGTTTAATTATTAGCAAGATGATACGTTATTTATAATATTTCTTCCCTTCTCATCCAAATTGGAAAACATATCTTTTCACTGCATATAGTACCTATTTTGTAATATTTTTAAAATTCGTAGTAAATTACAAAATATTATATCAAAAATATTAATACATGTTTTTCAAACATATTAATTTCAATAATACAAACGATTATAATCTTGATTTCTAAATTTGAAATGTATCAATCATGTCACATCACTTATTTTTTTGGGCATGGTTATTATAAATCCTCATCTATAATTTAGTATATCTTTATAATATCTGAACAGTAAGTATAAATGTATATTAATGTTTAAGTACGTACAAGTTTTATACAGAAGTATATATGAAACTAGAAAATTTGCACTTTATAGATTTTTCTTTGTACGGTATCCAAAAATTAAGCTCCCTACTCTTACATTTGTACTTCCTAGTTCAATCTGTAAAAACACAAAACGCTAGCTATTATTTTAATAAAGATAATACAAAATACATACGGCATGTTCAAAATCATCTGACATTCCCATAGATAACTGTAAATCTTCCTGTTGAAAATCCAATTTTTGGCAAACATCGTCTCTGCATTGTTTTAATAGAATAAAATCTTGATTAGAGCCTTGTGAAATGTCTTGACCAAGACGTCCGATTGTCATTAAGCCATATAAATGTAAATTAGAACACTCATCCTTTATATATTTTGCTAAGTCAATTACACTGTCCGGAGATATTCCATTTTTTGCTAAAAATATTAGGTAGGTATAAACAAAAATGATATAAACAAAATTAGATTTTGTAAGTTTGGATTGTTATTTTTTTATCAAGGTTTCACAATATTTCATTCTTTTATGGCAATCTTGATCTAATAATTTTTGGACGTTATCAATTTTGTTTGATTTCTAATTTTTTCTTTCATAATCTATGATACTCTAAATTCACCATATGATCGTAGCGATGCTCAAATTATTATTTTGTATTTTTTTTTGCGCCTTACACCTGTGTGACTTAGGCACTTAGACCGGTTTCCGTTTTGTTTTTCTTACATTGCTAGGTCCTAGCATTTTCAATTTCCATCAGACGTGATTAATTGGATTCTCAATGTTTAAGAGGGGACTCTTGCTCACATTGCGATTTTTTCAGATCTATAGATGGCAATCACTCGTTTGGTGATGGTACAGTATATATGCACAAGTCGACCCTGGGCGCATTTTTTCATCAAAGATGCATTCAATTAATGATTTTTCCTTTTAATTTATGCTAATTTTTTGGCGGGTCTAATTTCTAGCGTGCCCCTTCTCCCTTCTCATTGGTTAGTTCAAATATGACCGGTCCTTTGTTCTTCGCCTTACGGTTTCCTTCTTAAAATCCCTGTTCGTGTGAATAGCCCTCTTACACTTGCGCCACAACCGAAGTACGTATTTTTTTGATTCTTTTTTTTCGACGGTGAAACACGTGACTGTTCAGTTAAGTTTGACCCGTACATGCAGTGTCCACGTGTCTACTTTGCGATCGTGAAATATATAAAGCATTCTGGCCCAGTATAGATACACACGCAAGTACTCAGTTTTTTATTACTTAATTTACTTTTACATATATCTTGCCTTTATCTTTTACTGTCGCTCTTATTCATTATTTTTGTTTACATATACGTAAGCTTTAAGAATTAATTTAAATTAGTAAATAAAATTTTAAGGGCAATTCTGTTGTTTTATTTCTACTAATAATATTTCTTTCAGCTTGGCAGACGTTATGGATTTTTGATGTTCATCGCAATCTATTATTAATTAGTAACTCCTGCAACTTCTTTTTGCATTTATTGTAGTGCTTAAAGTACCCGGATACTCGATCATACTAACTTTACTGACCACCACGAGTAAATAAAGATTTACTATTAAATAACATTATTATTTATAAAGTTAATTAGGGGGATTACAAACGATAAATTATCCGCAGTTTTACATAAGAATCCTGGACTATAGCGCATATAGTTATAACATTGTTTAAGTGAAAACCAAGAGTGTGAAAATGATGCGAAGCACTATTTTAAAATAAATATTACATCATTACACGTAGAACGCTCATTGTCCGACTATACAAGCATATTTTCACCTCATCGTAAGCGTTTGACTGAATTAACAATGGAAGGTATACTGATGATACGATACTACACCGCATTTTTATGTCGGAATACATCAACACGTAAAAATAAAAATGTACCTAATTACACACATTATTTATTTTATTTAAAATCACACCTGTCCAGCCACCGGCGTGTCTATACGTTACTGCGAATCCGAAGGTTTCTCAATGTAATACAAATTTTCATCTATTATAGATAGATTATAGTTGATTTATTTGGTACCGGACGTTTAGGACGAAAAGTTGCAAACTTATCTGAAATTTTACGATATGAAGAACCTCTTGCGTATGTCGTAACAACTTTCTTTCGTTTTTGAACGATATAAACAGACGTTATGAAATAAAATGTCTAAACATTTACAGAATGGTACTGTTAACACTGTGTTTTATTTCTACGCGTCGGTGGTATCGAAGTCTATTATGTCGCTATAAAAAATTATGGAGTTCAATAAGAAAAAAAAAAAACGTTACGTACTCTACATCTCAGAACCTATCAAGATGCTTAATATACTAGATGCACGTAAATAGAGAATGGAAGTTCTTTAAAATAAAGTTCATTTTATATAAGGCTTCTATTACTAAAGAAAAAGTTATTGCATGTACTAGTTGGCAAAGGTACTTCTCCAAAATTGGTTTCTTAATAAATTCTGTAATATTATGCATTTGATTCTAGCAACCAAAAAATATATAAATTAGATAAGCACTTTCGTAATCAGGAGTGCTTAAAGTCTATGATTTTCTTTTTTTATACCACGAATGAGTTCGTGGCTTTTCAACCAGTATATTTTAGTATACACTAATTTCTGTCTTAATTCCATTTTGATGTTTAGCAGAAGAAAAGTTCGGGTGAATCTGTTATTATTAATATAAAAAGCACTTCTACATCAATCGCCATTCTTAGTAACGCCCGGAACGAGGTTCGAACCGTCGACTTCTCTAAATAAATATCTGAAGACCTGCACTCTTATCATATTCGCTACCCCGACGTTAATATCTAGATGATGAGTCTTTGTATATTTGGGTTAACGCTACTATATAACAAAGATATCCGTAAAGAAAATAGTATTCTTATAAAAGCAGTGCAGATATTTTTCAAATAGGGAGAATCAGCACAAAGAGTGTATTTTCTTGTCTAAGCTAGTGTTACACTCTCTATATATAATAATTTCTTATATCGTTTTTAAGATTAATTTATTTAATTTAAAATACAATTCGATCTTGAATTCCTAAATTATTATACTGTCATCATTTGTCCGGTACTCGTATATATATTCAGATGCAGAGTCCTTTTGTGTTAGTCACGTACGAATGGTCAAGGCTGCAATAAACACCGAAATCAAGTACCAAAGACTGTACTTGAAGTTACAAACTTTTCACTGAATTCGATATCAATTTAGTTATATTGATTTCTAAATGCAATTCGCGATTCAAATACCAATCCCGATTTGGTATTTCTTTTACACAGAATACACGTCTACTATTCTGTGTAGATAATTTGCTTAATGCTTATATTGAAATTAAGATCACAATTTTAATATCTGCTAATTTGCTTCCCGCCAGTTTAGCGTGCCTATTCTTCGTGTCATTGGTCCGTTCAAACATGACACGCACACATAGCCCCTCAACCTAAGGGTTCCTTATAAAGCCACAGTTCGTAAGAGAACAACCCTCTTCGCTTTTCTATCATCATCCAGACGACACGCGTCTTTCACGTGTTTGTGCCGCGAACCTTTATTCGCGCTTCTTGTGACTTCGTATTTAATTTCGCGTTCGCGAAAAATACACAGCTTCCTGAGCCAGGATATATACATATACGCAAACACGCAAGTACAAGTATTTTAATCTAACTCTTTGTATATTTTATTAAATAGCTATATATCGTTAGACTTATCTTTTATTACAGCTTTGCTATTACGTTCATCATATTTTATTTGTTGCTCTCGTTCTTGTTAACTATTTCTATTTAACACATTCAAGCTTTAAGAATTAATTTAACTTGTGAATAAAATTTTAAAGGCATTCCTGTCGTTTTATTTCAACTAATAATCTTTCTTTCAGCTTAGCACACGTCCTGGACTTTTGATGCTCATTGTAAACAACTATTAATTATTAACTCCTTACTTTAACATTGAATTAACCGTTATTCATTCGTTCATATTCAAACACATTTTCATTTTTGCCTTTTTTTTTCATACGAGGAGGTAATAAAGTGTCGCCCAATAACGTGGAGCTATTTTTAGATCAAGTGTGATCAACGAACCTACCCACAGCATCATAATGAAGTCAAAAGTGAAAGGACAGCAGAGCAACCCTTCTAATTCTAAATTAAATGATTTGGTGGCGCCCACGTATACTTCATCTGATATACAATCTCTTATCAATGTTTTACAGCAATTTTGCAAATCAGTTGTTACAGTCCCTGTATCGCCTCCGAAACCAGATATTTTCAGTGGAGATATTTTCCAGGATCCGGAAATTTTTCTCTTACAGCTGGAAACGCATCTGAAAGCACATACGCTAACTCCTGCCAGGACAATCGATGAAATTGCATCATACCTTGATGGAGAAGCAGCGATATGGTTTGAGCAACTTGATAATCAAATTGATTCTTTCGATTGTTTCAGCGAACTCTTTCTCGAACGTTACAAAGCTGTCGAATGTCAGGATAAACTGCATGAAATTTTGTATGGTTATTTTCAGCAAGAAAATGAACGCGCAGTTCCTTTTCTTTTGAAGAAAAAACGGTTATGTAATCGTTTATACCCGAACTGGGATGACACGAAAATTACAACGTTAATCAAGAGGCAATTAAGATCCGAATACAAAGTGATGTTAGGACCAAAACCTCTACAATCAACGAAAGCGCTAAGAGAAGCCTGCATGCAGATTGATAATTATATTCATGGAGATCCTACGGAAATTTACGCAAGTAAAGTATCAGTCTCATCTAATTTACTTTTAGGTAATAAAGCGAAGGAACCGATAACGAAAGGATTACCGCCCTGTAGCTACTGCTCGGATAATCACTGGCATCGCAATTGCCCAATCCGCAGAGCGAAACAGCAGCCATCGTTGAATTATTTACAACATAATTCATCATCAAACACACCCCGTATATGCGTAAACGTCACAGGACGCTCTGTCGACGCTCTTTTGGACACCGCGGCGTCACATAACTTTGCCGTCCCGTCCATTGTTCAACGCATGACATCGAAGAAGTTTAATACGGCATCATTAGGCAACAAATTTTCGTACCTGAAAATCACCGGAACTGGGATTGTAAACATGCAAATTCAAAAGGAGGTCATTGAAATTCCTGTTTTTATTGCACCAGATTTGCGTGAGAATCTCATTCTTGGTATGCCGTTCTTCGAATCACAACAAGCTGTATTAAATATAAGAAAACGTTGTTTAGATTTTGGTAAGGATATTCGTCAATCAATTAATTTCGTTACATCCAATATGTACCCAAGAACCAAATCTAATCCTAATGTTAACCCTATCCCTTCGTCACGTGCAATCGAGTCTGTTAGTATTTTTCAGCGACCTAAATCACCTAGATTAAGTAGGTCAACCCAGGTACTTCAGAAAAATACGAAGAAACGACACTCTAGTCGAAAAGGCCACGGTACAACACAAGACCGGACAACGAATCAGGTAAACCGGACAAGGCCCGTCTTCAAGCGAGACCGACCGTCAGCCAGTGCCGGGGATCATTGGTCAAACGCCGCCATCCATTGTAGAAAGACCGACGGTCAACATCGACATCTGCATCGACCTCGCCACAGAGTCATTAGTGCGCGAACGGGTACTCCTACACACGCGAATATCACAAATAGTAATTTACTTAGTTCTAAGTTAGCTAGTGATGTAATGTTAGATTAGGGTCGATCTTTCCCTTTTCGTAGCGATACCCAAAATATTATTTTGTATTTTTCTTCGCGCCTAACACCTGTGCGACTTAAACAAGCAGACCAGTTTTCGCTTTCTTTTTCTTACATTGCTAAGTTCTAGCAATTTCAAATTCAGCCAAACGTAATTAACTGGATTCTGATGTTTAAGAGCGTGCACTTACTTGCCTGCGATTTTCCAGGTTTTTGTTCGCAATCACTCGTACAGTGAGTAAGTAAGTAAAGTATTAGCATGTTGAAGTCGATCCTGGGCGCATTTTCTTTGCCTTTAAAGTAAATCAATGATGCATTTGATTAACGATTCCTCATCTGAAAAACTAACATTAGCGTACCGCAAATAATGACACCAACGCGTGCGGGAATTGTTACACTCTCTATATATAATAATTTCTTATATCGTTTTTAAGATTAATTTATTTAATTTAAAATACAATTCGATCTTGAATTCCTAAATTATTATACTGTCATTATTTGTCCGGTACTCGTATATATATTCAGATGCAGAGTCCTTTTGTGTTAGTCACGTACGAATGGTCAAGGCTGCAATAAACACCGAAATCAGGTACCAAAGACTGTACTTGAAGTTACAAACTTTTCACTGAATTCGATATCAATTTAGTTATATTGATTTCTGAATGCAATTCGCGATTCAAATACCAATCCCGATTTGGTATTTCTTTTACACAGAATACACGTCTACTATTCTGTGTAGATAATTTGCTTAATGCTTATATTGAAATTAAGATCACAATTTTAATATCTGCTAATTTGCTTCCCGCCAGTTTAGCGTGCCTATTCTTCGTGTCATTGGTCCGTTCAAACATGACACGCACACATAGCCCCTCAACCTAAGGGTTCCTTATAAAGCCACAGTTCGTAAGAGAACAACCCTCTTCGCTTTTCTATCATCATCCAGACGACACGCGTCTTTCACGTGTTTGTGCCGCGAACCTTTATTCGCGCTTCTTGTGACTTCGTATTTAATTTCGCGTTCGCGAAGAATACACAGCTTCCTGAGCCAGGATATATACATATACGCAAACACGCAAGTACAAGTATTTTAATCTAACTCTTTGTATATTTTATTAAACAGCTATATATCGTCAGACTTATCTTTTATTACAGCTTTGCTATTACGTTCATCATATTTTATTTGTTGCTCTTGTTCTTGTTAACTATTTCTATTTAACACATTCAAGCTTTATGAATTAATTTAACTTGTGAATAAAATTTTTAAGGCATTCCTGTCGTTTTACTTCAACTAATAATCTTTCTTTCAGCTTAGCACGCGTCCTGGACTTTTGATGCTCATTGTACACAACTACTAATTATTAACTCCTTACATTAACATTGAATTAACCTTCATATATTCAAACACATTTTCATTTTTGCCTTTTTCTTTCATACGAGGAGGTAATACTAGGATTAATCCCTTTGAATGGAGCTGGTGAATGAGCTTTCACAATATTTGTTATTCTATTTAACAGTTATGTATTTCCGTCTGGTTATGTTTTATTAGTTATTTTAATAAAAGCAACATAATTTGAGGGAGTGCAAGAGATAAAACTCTTAACATTATGTGAATCAAGAGTTCGAATAGATTGGTTAAATTTGAAATATAGAAGGCATTGCGAGAATACCAACTAACAGTGAAATTACAAATAACATATTTTGGGGGAACGTTAGAAGAATGAATAGCAGGGTGTACGATCGTGATCCCGATTAAGTCAATACTTCACACGAATACTGACACCTATGCCACCATTTCGAGAATGATTTTCATCCGACATTGAACACTTTGGCATATGCAGATCAGTAAACTCAGAGTATATTGTCAATGATACTGGTGCGTTCCATTTCCGAGAGAGTTTAATTATTATTAATAATTGATGATTTAAAATATGATTTTACTGAACATAAATAAATGCTACGTTGTCTTTTGCTAGATCCAGCATTGTGATTAAATTTAAGGGCAATATACAACTGATTTATATTTAGTGAAAACGCAGTAAAGTGTTTGGGAATATTCTCCCACTTTCCAAGTTTCCAAATATTGCTTTTCACATCAACAGAAATTTCAATACTTTGCATGCTTCAATATATGTATATCACGCATTTATGGTCGGAGTATGAATCGATTGTTTATTATCTAAACTATATACAAAGTGAAAAGTTTTAATAAGCGGATAGATAAAGTCGAAGTAGCTGGTCGATTGTAATAAGGCGGAGTTATGTTATGCGTATACGTCTCGAGTTTCTATTATAGAAATGTCTTAATTAAAGAATTAAATAATTTTAATCTTTATAGAAACAATAAAGTTATTAATTAGGGCAGAAAATATACATTTAAAGAATATTATGTTTATTATTTTTTAAGTGAGAACATACTAAGAAAAACAATATTGACTGATATGTGAATTGACGTTATCGGCTTTTTTCTACTAATCAGTGGACAAGGCAATACGTGGGATGTCTTAAGTTTTTCATAGAGAGACATAAAGGGCGCCACTAATCAAATGTTAGTATTAAAAATTAACATCTAGTCAATAATTTCTCGTTGGTATGGAGAATTTAAACGTAGACGAATTAATCTTAGCAACGATTCAAGAGCAGGTTCACAAAAAAACGCTACTCAGGAAAACGTCGATGCTGTGCGCAAGATCATCAACGAAGATCAACATGTGACATATCGCCAAATTAAAGCATTATTGTGGATTTCAAAGACCCCAATTCAAAACATTTAGCATAAAGAAGAAGGACACAAAGCAGCTAGGGTGAATTTGAGTCAAAAATTCTAGATCGCATCAATGCCGGAAACTCTAAAAATGTGTACAACATTGTCAGTGGTCATGAATCTTGAATTTATTTATACGAACCAGAAAATAAACGCCAGTCGTCTGTTTGGACGTTTAAAGGTAAAGAAAAGCCCAAAAAGATGGTCGCGACATTTGTCTCGAAAGCAGGTCATGCAGCAACAATTCCTCTACAAGGTCAAAGAATTGTTACTGCCGATTGGTATACAACCATTTGTTTGCCGCAAGTCATCGCTGAGCTTCGAAAAACCAACCCCGAACGACGAATCATTCTCCACCAAGACAATGCAAGTTCGCACACAGCACGCAAGACAATTGAATTTTTAACGCAACAAAACGTCAAATTGTTGGACCATCCTTGGTACAGTCCGGACTTAAATCCCAACGATTTCTTTACCTTTCCGAAAATCAAGAACGGACTGCGTGATCAAAGGTTCCAGTCGTGAGAAGAAGCAGTTGATGCCTTGAAAAACGCAATTTTGACTGTACCAACACACGAGTGGAACAACTGCTTCCAGAGCTGGTTCGAGCGCATGCAAAAGTGCATTAATCTTCGTAATGAAGTATTTAAAAGCTATCTACTGTTTTATTCCAGTTTTGTGTGCAAAACTTAAAAAGGCAGGTATTTATTATTGTATTTATTATTATTTTTTAATTCCCATATTTTTCTATTTTGTTTATTTGTCAGAGATTAATTTCTATTTGTGCATATTTAGTTTTGTAATTTCGTCATGCAACTGACATCCGAGAGTTAGACAATAAAAATTTCTATTATTGGCTTCTGGGTTTCCGGGCTGGAACTACTGCACTGAAACTGAGTTTCAGTGCAGTAGTTCAGCCTTGAAGATGTCCCATACAAATGGGTACGAAATATCGGCAGATATACTAGTGACGCGGTTCCAGCCCGGAAATCCAAAAGCAGATAGCATGGACCACGACCGCGGAAGTCTACGTACCAAATTTCTATTATTGTTATTATTAATTATTTACACTTTTGAAAAATAACTGCTAATAATATGTGCCTAATTTCAGGCAGATAATGGTGAAATTTATATTGTTTCTTGTTAAAATATTTTTAAATAAATAAGTTTAATGAATATGTCTAAGTATCTTCTGTATTTAGTCTTACCTAGTTAAACGAGGCTCTAATTGAGGGGAGTGTTATTTCCCTTGCTTTCGTAGAAACAATATATACGGAAAATATATAGAGCTAAATTCGAAAACAAAGAGTAGCAAATAATGTAGGAGATTCTAAGTCTGCAAGGAAAGAATCCTCCATGGAGAGGCAAGGAGGAGCCAGAATTATTTAAACATAAATATGTGAGGGTTAGCATCGTAGGCGCAGTGGATCTGATGGCCGATGGTGAGATATGATCAGGTAGATGATATGGAATTTCAAAGAATAAAATGCAAAAGTTGATGAATTAGATCCAAGGTTACGTAGAACCCAAGAGATTCCAGAGAGATATGAGGATCATAATAGATCTGGATAGGTCATGGCCACCGCAAGTAATTTTAATATTAAACAAGAATGTTATTCTAATTGAAAATAAATACACTAGAAATACCCGTACATTGAAGATAATACAGTAAATATACTATATAAACCAATACACTGACTTATTCTTCTTTGTGTACTTTAAATGAATGAATAAATGTTTCTCAACGTTCCTATGTTTAAATTTTATTTATTAATATTTTCATTAATTCAGTTTTTAAAATTACTTAATAATTTTACTACGTTTTCATTGTTATTTAAATGTATAGTTGTAGTGAAATTGTACTAGAATAAACTCTAATTTAGTTCATCAATGCACATAACCACATTCTAGTAATAATTCACGGCAACAGATTTAGAATTACAAGAGACACTCAGGATTTAATTAGTTAAGGTAAGTAAATCTAAAAAAAAATGTATATTTTGAGTGTATCGAAGTGTTTGTATGCACGTGGCAGATTATCCCGAAAAACAGTTGGTTTTCATAACAACTAAATATTAGTAAATAAGATATTGAAATATATAAAAATATTAATAGTAAAACAAAAAAGGCAACATGTTATAAATAGAAGAAAACCAGACTGCAGATGTGAACATAAACATTGCCAAAATAGAGAAAACTACTAAAGAATACTATAATACCTTCACAGAAAATAGCTACATAATACTAAATAAAATCAAGCGAAAATATTATACCAGAAATAGCAGTATATTATATATGCAATAACAAACATACGCGAAAGAAACCAGGTCAAAATAAGAAGAAGGGATACATCGGATCATAATGCAGTGAAAGTAGTGATAAATACCACCACAATCAAACTACAATATAAATACTTTGAAGGAATAAAAACAGACTATAAATGGAAACTATTAAAAGAGACGATATCAGTAATACATTACAAAATATAATAACGAAACATAAAAAACGGAAAAAATAAAAAGAGACAAATGTCAATGGATAGATGAAAGTATATTAAGATATATATAAAAGACATAAATTGTATCAAAAAACGGCCAAATGTCCACTAAATATATAGAAGAGATAGAGAAAGTCATATTTAAGAAAAAAATGAATACTATAATATATAAAACAGTTTAAAAAATTCCAATTAGATTCAGCTAAAACGTGGACTATAATAAATAGCAAATTATAAAAAGATACAATAGCCACAAAAGAAATAAAAAAATTCCAAAAAGAAGACAGAACAATAGCAACAAATTCTAAAAGTATCTCAAACGAAATTAACAGATACTTTGCAAATATGGGCATAGCACTGGTTAACGCACAACTTACGAATACTGAAAGCATAATCATAACTGACATGAAACGAATAGTATCTGATTACAAATTTAGAAAAGTGAAAATTCAGTTATAAACGAACTAAAGAATAATAAACCCCGTGCATTTGACAAAATACCTGCAAATATAATAAAATAAAACAGCAATAGTAAACATTCTAACCAAGCTTATTTCAATGAGAAAACACCCAGAATATCTAAAAAGAACAATAATAATGTCCATATTAAAAAAGGCAACAAATTAAATTCAGAGAACTATGGACCATATCATTTCTATCGACAATAAATAAAATACTTGAAAAATGCGTAAAAATGAAATTTTCTGAACATCTAGTATGTAACAACATAATAAGAACAAATATGCATGTCAAAAAAGTACTGGAACAACCTCAGCAATCACTGATTTAACTAACTTAAAAAAGAATTAGAAAAGTAGAAAATTGTTGTAGCACTGCACATAGGCATGAAAAAACTTTCTACTTAATATCAAAAATCAAACTAATTGAAAAACTTATGAAAATAGAAATGAAAGGCAAAGATAGCGGACCTAATAAAAACCTATATATAATAATAAATAGACTTCAAAAGACAGTAATAAATAAAACCGAAAGCGACGGACTACGAAGTGTAATTAAATAACGAGGTTCTTTTCTTCAGGCAGCCGCATCGGACGAGGCTTTAATTGGAACCTTAATACTTCCCAAGCAACAATCAGTAGTTTGGTCTCTCTGTCCGCCAACAGAATGTTTACAAATGTTAAAGGAAGTGTTTGCTGATAATACTATGTCACATGTGCGAGTATTTTAATGGCTTAATCACTTAAGGTTGACATATTATCCCTTTTCACATTAATTTTCGTATTCTGTATACGTATTTCGACAACTAAGTTGTCATCATCAGCAGATAATTAACCACTGTCGCGTCTGAAAATCACGACCAAAAACCCGCACGCAACAAATTCCGTACACGAACTGTACCGTCGAAAGCAAAAACGCGCACACAGTGTGCGTTTTGACAATTTAAACATATAAAACTAGAACATCGCAAACAAGAACAAGCAAATAAAAATATCACAGTTTAAATAAGTGAAACAATAAGGCCCTACAATACATTAACAAAAAGAAAGACCAAACATAGGTAAAATATTCTACAAAAAATAACACTGGGTGAAATATGAAGACACTAGGAGCAAAAAAGAGAAATCAGAGGAGCCTCCCCTGAATGCCGATGGAATGGGGGAAGGATACACTTTGTATCCTTATCTTCATGAAGTAAAGCTATACCCATACATATTACTGCATGCAGTAAATGCATATGTTATACACAAGTCATTATACTCTTGTTTCAATAAAGTATGTCTAAAAAAAGAAGTTTTTAATTCTTGGGTTAGAACTATCAGATTTACATTCAAATAATTATACCAGGAAGTATGTTACTGGAATGTATTCTATACTTGCATTGACCTTTTCACTCTAGTAATATTAGAGATATTTATATAAAAAAAGGAATTTTAATCATGCAAGATCATAAGAATTAGGAACTGGAAAAACATCAAGTTTGGCGAAGTTATTTTTATGGAGACAAATAATAAATCACCTGCTTGCAAAATTAAGACTTGACAAGTAGTTTTCATGATCCCGAAGATCCACACTTTATCTCAACTACATTCATGACGGAGGTATATTATTATATATTATTGTTTAAAATAGAAACCATATGTGGAATATTTATATGATATGAAGTAAACAAAACTGTTCAAAAATATGTACACTCGGTTGTAAAAAAAGTGGAATAACTCTGTCTTGTACAAGCGTATATTAATCCTTTTTAAACGTTGCTTTAACTATCGAGTAGTAAGCGCAGCGTGCAGATATAGGACAATAATAATGTCAATGTAACACGTGTTTGGTAAAGATGTCAAATATATGTATTACAGCAAATAAAAATAAGTCTAGTTCTGTATTACAACCAATGCGATTAGTAAACTAATTAAAATACAATCCACTTAGCGATACACACACACACGAACATATTTTTGGATCAAACGAACCGCATACATCAGCGAAAAACAACGATACTTACGCTCACGATAAAGAAGCGGCTAAAAACATTGGTGAATCCTTTTTTACCTAATATTTAATATCCTTATAAGATCAATCTGAATCGAGTAATTTACTTCAAATACATACGAAAGACAAATGATAGAAGGAGAAGGCGAAATAAAAGAATTAAGACAAATTCGGGGTATATTTAAAAGGGCGTTAAACGAGATTCAAACATTTTTTGGAAAGCAGTGATAGCATAAATGATTAATATCTACTTAAATTAAGGTTAGAAAAACTTTAAAAGCATTTCGAAACATTTGAAGAGGTACAAACTAAATTAGAAAACCTTGATATAAACGAAGACGTACAGCGTCAAGAAGCAGAAAATAGTTTTTTTTGAATTTATTAGTAGAGCTAGATCCATTATTAATACACAATCACAAAGTGTTAATAAAAACAGTATTACAAGTTCGATTTCATAGAATTCTAATTAATATGAGTGATCCTAGAGCAAATTTAAGATTGCCAACAATCAGTTTGTCTATATTTGTGGGATATTACGAAGACTGGCTGCCATTCCATGATGCATTTAAACAATTCATTCACAATAACGTAAATTTAGCAAATATTAAAAAAATTTATTACTTAAAATCTTATTTAAATGATTATACATTTCGTTTAGTCAATCTTATGAAATTTCGTCATATAACTATACAATTGTGTGGGAGTTATTTAGAAAACAAACAAACGTATTATAATTAATCCATATAATCCATAACAAAAGATTCGTCTGTATTATTAAGACAACTCACTGACAGTTTATTCTCAAGGATCAGCCTTAAACCAATTGTAATTAGCAACAAAAGAATGGAATGTATTATTAATACACACACACACACGCACACACGCGCGCGCACACACACACACACACGCGCCCCCACACACACACACACACGCGCCCCCCCCACACACACACACCCACCCAGCCATGCTGATTGGATTTTTATTTCCAAAAATTAATCAGCTAAACATCGACGACATTTGGTTCCAACAAGACGGCGCAACTTGATATACAGCAAAATCAATTTGGTGACAACTTTATTTCCAGAAGTGGTCCTGTTCACTGGCCCCCTCGTTCATGCGATTTAACGCCTCTGGATTACTTTTTATGGGCCTATGTTAAGTCATTGGTTTATGCCGACAAACCAGCAACTGTTGAAGCATTGGAAGTCAATATTCAAACCACCATTGACGCCATACGGCCAGATTTATTGGAAAAAGTAGTCAAAAATTGGACTGTCGAATGGACCATGTAACTCGTAGCCGCGGCGGACATATGCCGGAAATCATATTTAAAAAATAAATGCCATGAAATTATCTACCCGATTATAATAAAACAAATTTCATTCCAACAATATCTCTGTCTTGTATTATCATTTAAAGTTCGTAACCTCTTAAAAAAACACCCGTTGTATATATATATATATATATATATATATATATATATGTATATATATATATATATATGTATATATATATATATGTATATATATATATATAATTACATGAATGCGAAAATCCTCTGGAGGACGAGGGATCTATACCAACTTTTGATCAGTTAAATAAATTTTTAAGCAAGAATGTTTTACATTAAAAACAACAAACAAAAAATGCACTTAAAGTACACAAAACTAGCGTTCGTCAAATTTAATTAAAAAACTATCGAGCATTTATAACAAAGATTATAAGGATACATATACAGAACAAATTTTGCCATGACAGAACATAATTAGGACCGTAGTTGCCAATATTGTAAACAAAATCATTACATTTATGCATGTCCGGAATTTATGAAATTAAGCGCAAAAGAAGAATACAATGAAGTAAAAAAACTTGTATTTATGTAAAAATTGTTTACGTTCAGAGCATTCACAGGTGATTGCAGGTTGAAAAATTGCAAAAATGGGGGCTGGCTCACAGTACCTTATTACATACACTAGAGTATTGTAACCGCTTGAATACTGATTCAACAAATTCAGACAAAATAATGACATGCTATTCAAACAAATAGCTCACGACAGAACTTTGTCATTTGACAGCAGCATCAAACATTGACCAAAAGAAATCGGAAAATGTATATAATAATCACATAATCGAAGCAGAATATTAACAATCGCTTCAAATTTCACGTTTGTTCAAATCGTAATTTAGTTCTACTCTCAATAGCGCATATTTTAATTTATCATGACATAGACTTTATATGTAGAGAATTCTTAGATTCAGGGAGTCAAGGCAATATAATGAATGAATTAATAAGTGCGAGATTATTTTATGAATTTTTGTCTTGGTAATCACTACAAATTGGGAGAAAACAAACCTGTATTTCAGGAAACATTCTTAGGTTGGGTAGTTATGGATAATGTTAACATACTATCAAAGACAAGCACAAAATGAATTTGCAATTTTACAAGAGAAATTTCAAACGAAACATTAGATGAAAATTTGAAAAAATTCTGGCAGCTTGAAGAAATTCCACAGAAAGGTTTTTTTTATCACCTAATGAACAGCTGTGTGAACAACATTTTTCCGAGACCACAAGGCACATATTAAGACTTTTTGAAAGTATTGTAGTTTGAAGTACTTCGGAAATTCGAAAGCTATGTTATTCAAATGATTTTATTCGTTGGAAGCTAAATTTCGCAGCGGTACAGCCCTAAAAGTTACTGATATAGAATTCATGAATGAGTATGAACAACTAAACCACATGATGAAGCAAAAACGCGTTAATTTAGAAACTGAACAGATGCGACCTACATATATATATTACCATATCATGCAGTATTAAATTTAAGAAGTACTACTACCAAATACAGTATTCGATGCATTCGCTAAAACACATTTAAACATTTCATTAAACGATACATTGTCAAATACTGATTCATCCAGAGGATCGTAAATATCAACAGATCCTGTGGAGAACTGATGGTCAAGCATATAATTTAAATATATATACATATGGTACAGCAAGTGCACCTTATTTGGCAACAAGAGTACCCAATTCGCCTTGGATTATCAAAATGTGAATTAATTAAAAACTTATTTAAATAACGACTTACTCGTTAATGTGAATTCCAAAGAAGTAGTCAAAGAAATGTCATATATTAGGACCAGCAGGATTCCATTTATGAAAATGGCCTCCAATTGATAAAGAGATTTTAAATAAAATAGAAGAAGATAGCAACATAGAAGCAATTATTGAAATTCGTTAATAACAAAGAATTGCAAACACTGGGACTCTCATGGGTTTCAGAATCGGATACATTATGCGATTAATTTAGAAAATGAACATGCATATTACGAAAAGATTAATTTTAGCTACCGATTCACGAATATTCGTTCCACTTGAATAAGTAGGTCCTGCAATATTAAGAGCAAAATTATTTATGCAATAGTTATGAAAACTATAACTAGCATGGGATGAAGAACTCAATCCGGATTTGAAAAAACTTTGATTAACGTTTTATAAAAGATTCAGCACATAAATTATTAAAATTATTAAAAGGCAAGTATTATGAAAACAACCAGCTCGTGTCAGCTGAAGACGTTTATACCTAATTGCGTAGCAACAATAAGAAAATTATCGAATGTCAACACGTTTCATCAGAACATAATTCCGCACTAAGAAATTAGACACTAAGGTATCAGTAATTAGTCTAGTAGCTATCGCGAAACCTAATGGTGAAAAGGTCGCGCTGACTTATAAAGAGTTAAATACGATACTCATTCAGATTAAAGAGCTTGTCCAAACTCCAGACCTCTTTCCCTTTTATCTAATGATCCCGACGACTTTTGACTTTTAACCTCTGATGACTTTTTAATTGGAGAATTATTAGCTGCTGCATCACGAGATGTTCAAGAAAAATATTTTACACCATTTACTAAGTACCAACGTCTAAAACAATTAAATCAACATTTCTGAAAAAGGTGGTCGCAAAAATATTTAAAAGATCCAAATGGAAGACGGGTTCGCATTCACTGCTTCAGAAAGGCACACTGGTCATCTTGAAAGATGATAATTTGTCCTCACTGCACTAGCTCATGGCGAAGATTGTTCAAACTCCATCCAGGATTGGACAAGATTATACATGTAGTGTCGATGAAAATACCTAGTGGTAAAGTATTTCAACGAGCAGTGTCGAAAATATGTATTTTCCCCCTTGAGAAAAATAATGGCTAGTTGGACTTATAATGAATTGTAATAATATTTTTTATTCTATCCTGCGAAATGAATATTTTGCATCTATATATATAAAAATGAATGTTTGTCTGTATGTCCTTTATAGAATCGTAAATTATGCATTTGATCATGCGATGATCTTTAGCAAAGTTGTTGTGCGTGAGCCCACGAAGGTTTCTAAGTTGATACGACCAATTTTCAACAGATGGTGCCACTGCCATTCCAATTGGAAATTTTGCAAAACAATTAATGGATATTGGAAATGGGCGAATGCAAATTGATGAATCTACGCAATGTATGACCTTGCCAGCAAACTTCTGTAAGATCACAGAAAGCATAGACGAATTGGTGCAAAAAGTTTCCGCAAACATTGCACAGAACTACAAAAATCATCAGTGGCTCAGTACGTGTGCTATATTAGCGACCAAAAACATCGATATCAATACCATCAACTTCACCATTCAGAATGGAATACCCGGCGAAACGACAACATATAAGTCCATCGATACTGTGGTGAATCAAGACGAAGTTGTCAACTATCCAACTGAATTCTTGAATTCGCTTGATTTGCCAGGCATGCCACTGCACGTTCTTACATTGAAAATTGGCGTACCCATCATTCTTCTTCGAAACACGACTTTGCAACGGAACAAGACTCTCAGCCAAGAAAATGATGAACAATGTTATCGAGGCAACAATTTTGACTGGAAAATTCAAAGGTGAAGACGTACTGTTGCCACGTATCCCAATGATCCCGAGAGATATGTCATTCGAATTCAAACGTTTGCAGTTCCCGCTACGACTCGCTTTCGCAATGACTATCAACAAAGCGCAAGGACAATCGTTGCAAGTGTGTGGATTAAATTTGGAGAATCCATGCTTCTCGCATGGGCAGCTCTATGTGGCCTGCTCACGCGTCGGAAAACCTTCTGATTTATTCGTTTACGCACCAGATGGAAAAACAAGAAATACTGTGTATCCCACAGCACTTCCATAAATATCGAATTGAAACGAAACGCTGCAATGTCACAATTTTTTCAAAATGAACAAAATCAATAAAATGACTCAAAATGAATTGAATATTTGTGTAATGCCTTTCCTTCAAATTTATTTTAGTTGGTGGCGTAGCAACGCGCGCAGGGTACAGCTAGTTTTTAATAATATTGAAAGTTTCTTTCCAAGGTGAGCGGCATATGAACGAGTGTATTAGAATTTTTGTTTTTAACGTTCCTTTAATCATCAACGAGTAGCAATGTAACATGTGTTTTGTAAAGATGTGAAATCGAATATATGTATTACAGTAAATGAAAACAAGTTTTGTTCTTTATTACAATGAATGTGATTGGTGAAATAATTAAAATACAATCCACTCAGCAACACATATGTACATACACGAAAGTTTTGCTAAAATAATACATCAACATTATTAAATAAAATTTTAAAAAATTCTTAAAAAAACAAATTAAGGTAAATACATATGTACAATCATTACCACAAAAAGGTTTGCGATCTAAATCGTAATTGTTGCTCTATATTTTTAGGTCGAGCAGTAGCGATATCAAACTAGAAAGAGAACTGTTATATGTTTCATTAAAAAAAAACGAACAATGGGTGTAATTCAAATAGTACACGCATTTATTTATATTTACGACCTGATAACAAAAAGCTTCAAACATGTGCATCCTGTCTCTCACCCTTTGGGCAATATTAAAAAAATGTATATATTAACTTCGCTCCGAAAAATAGTGAAGAACAAACTTTCACACTGCATTTTACGTACTGTTTCCTATACAATATCTAATTTTGTTAACGTAATTTTAATTCCGAGATTTAATATTTTAAGTAGAAATTTCGGCGACATACTTTATAATTTTTTTAAGTTAATGACAGTTTAGAATGTTTGTTGAAGATGACGATGAACTTATTAAATTTATATTAGTAATAGTCAAAATTATTCTACTAATTTAAAAGCCTAAGATAATGTGATGATTTGGTGCAAAACTTTTTATGTCAGTTATCTTGTAAGTTAATTCGAAACTCTATTTAATTATTAAGGAATATACTTGATATATATATAAATATATATATATATATAAATAACTATATATATATAAATAAAATCAAAAAAAAATTATTACGCGCATTACTGTATCTACACAAATACAAATCTTCTCTTTTGGAAAATAATGTTTTTCTTTGTTATGAATCAGACATGCTCCGAATGGCAGTCTTGTTTATACAAAAAGACCATCATACATAGATTCGATAGATATACTGAAAACCTTTTGGTGGTACCTACTGTACGTACATATATGTACATATCATGGTCTAGGTACCATCAATATAAAAATTTGCTCTAATTTTCTCTGCATTGAAGCAACTAATTTCATGTGGTATTTGGGTCTAATAATAAATTATAGCATTCTTTTATATTAATGTATAGGTTTTGGAATTTCAAGGTTATACATTTAGTTTCTGGATGTTTTTTCCATTAATATGTTCTACATAGGACTGACATTGGCTCGAGGGCCAAATTAAAATGCAATATAGTGTTGTCTACACTATTGTGTGATGTATGTACTAGGAAGTTGTCTTTTTGAAAAAATCAGTGTTTGAATAAATTTGCTTACGTATTATAATGTTTGAGTTGAAATATATTTTTCATTGCACCTCGAAGATGGCATCTAAATATATACATGTCTATTGATAAATGGAAAAGATTTGTTATTCGAAAAAAATAACTAATTCAGTAAATTTGGGCCATTTTAATTATTTATGACAAAAATTAATTGTATCTGTCTGTTTCCATCGGTCAAAGTGCTTTTTGTGTAACGGCAAAAATTTTAAAGATATTGCTTATTAATCTCCTTAGTAGTGTAAATTTTAAAGTGGCAAAATGTGCTGTGACAACAGTATTGTTTGTCATTTCAAATGAATTTTTGAGTATGTATAATATTAATCTATTATATATACTATGTTTCACCTGACGGCTACCGGAACGAAGTTTTTAATCCAAGAATTGAATAATGTCTAAACGCTTCTTATCTCTAAAAAAAAGTGTCTTTGTTACCATATATTCCTGTTATAGATCTAATAGTCCATCCTTTTCCAAATTGTTTTTGAACTGTTTCTATAACAATAGTTTGGCCATTTTTTCACATTTAATTTTACTTAAAAGAAATGTACCATAAGTAAGTAATGTTAACTACATTTAAATAAAATATGACGAACATCAGATCAAGCTTTCATATCACTATATGTCAAAATTAGATTAATTGCTAAAGTACAGCTACAGTTTTTCCATTTTTTTGCCACCATGTACAAAAAATATTTCACAATATGTTGTTACTTGCATTATTGGGAGTTTTATTTAAAATACAAACATGGATTTCTTATAAATATTTTTGACAAGTGCCTTTGTCAATGAAATAATTTTACATTGCAAATTCTAATAATTTTTGGTAATACTGTATAATAATACTAAGGCTAAATCGTAATATTTTATGAAAATTTTCTAAATATGTTTAGTACATATTATTGATTAACATATTTCTTAAAATTCAATTTTCAAATATCACTTCCATTTGTTATTATATAATTTATCTTTTCTATAAAGGGTGATTGTAAATATAGTAAGGTTCTAAGAAAACAAAGCAATTTAATGCTTTTTAGCAATAGTTATATATTTACCTTTCTCTCCACTTGTGTTTATTTGAATCATTACATTCAATTTTTTATTTGTAGAACCCATTTTTGGCCAATTAGTGTTTAGTTTTGCAGCTAATTTTTCATCATCCACAGTTTCAATTACATGTAAATTGGGTAATGGTAAAATTTTATTAACTTTATTCATTTGTAGATTCCCTATAAAGTGCCATTTAATGTCCTTGCACTTTTCTAATATACCAACATGATTTGCTTTATCAATTAATTCATTTACATAATTTTCACCAAAATGTCTTTGACCTGCTTCATAAGCTTCTATAATCATTTCTGGTGGTTTGGTCTTACTAACAGCAACTAATTGTGGAGATACTTTTTGAAATTCCTGTAATTTAAATACATATAAAATTATATACATTTATATAAAAATATTAATTTACGGATTTGCGATTTCTGCATGCTTGTTCTATTTTTGACAAAACATTCTTCAACCCTAATTTTACATCTATTTCTGACATTGTTTTTAACATAACCACTTGACATAAATCATTAACATAACCTTGTACATACGTTTATTTTATTCATGGTTTACAAAAATTTAATGAATACTATTTAATCTTATATGGAAATTACCGTTTGCTGTTTTAAAAGTATATTATTTTCTAATTAATAATAATTAATTATACTGTAACAAAACAACTAACAGATGTTGATAAGAGCAATTGTGGTATATTTAGTAGTGCTTATCTATGGCATTTCATGATATAAATAATAAATAGATAAGGCTATAGTAATCTATTAAAATAATGCAATGAGTAAACGACTAATTAATGTAGTATAATTTGCAAAATATTTAAATGATTTAATTCAATCAACTAATGCCATCTATTTCATGCGGGAAGAATTATGTAAATGAGTTTAATATTAATTCTGTTCGAATCTCAAATTGTTCTTAGAATATGATAAATATATTCTTTTACAAGTAAACCTAAAGAAATACTTGTATTTTTCGCATTTTTAGAAACAATTTTCAAACCAAATTGAATTAATATTCTTTTGTTAAAATAATCACTTCTACGGACTTGTTTAGGCAGCAAAATGCTATGTGGTTACATTTTTTCATTAGTACATTATTTCGTAAATACATCGTTAATGCGTAGTTAGTTTCTTATTTATTGTATACACGTAACTAAACATTATACATATGTTAAAATGATCAAAAGTATTTATTGAACATTTTTAAATTTTTCTTTCATTGAACAATTTCCATATACATTAGCGCTTAAAAGTACATTATTATATACTGGGCTATTATATTAATTTACTATTGCACAGATTTATAAAGTAATAATTAGAATAATTTTTAGATGTTTATTTTATATCATAAAACAAAAGAGCAATTCACAATAAATAAGAATTTGATTCAATGATTGGCTTTGAAATATTTTTTAAAATTTAATTTAAAAAATCAAAATTAATAGTATGTATAAATGTGTCTTGTTTTTATGAATTGTGTAATACATTTTATAGCATATTTCATGTGTTACGTAGGCGTCGCTCAGTAATAATATATTCTTTGTTGCTTATTTACAATTGGTTACAAAATGTGAGTATAATTGGTTGTCCACTTCGCTTATAAATTTAATTTTGGAAAAGTAAGTACCATTTTTATAAACTTAGACAACATTATAGAGTAGAATATTCTACTCTGATACCGCTATCTATTGAATTTTGAGGAACAAAACACCATATTTCTATAAAAAAATTTTTCTTACATTACATTAGCATTCATTATTTTTATAGGTATAAAATAAAATGTAATATATTATCCAGCTAGATTTAAATATCATTTTATTTTTATACTTTTAATAGGAGGAATAAGAACTAAGTAAATTCTTATATCGAAAATTCAAAATATTGTTTGAGGTAGGTCATGTGCATTTTAGTTCTCTTGGGGATTGTATAGGTAGATGGTGCTAAACACTGACTCAATTTTTTACTATTAAGTTACACTATCTCCTTGGGAATTTTTCTATGTTCAGAATCAATAATAAATTCTAATTTATCGAAACTATAAAAACCATTAATGTTGTTAACATTCATTTTTACATTACCGATCAGATTGCCATTAATGGCAACTTCAGGTAATTTAAATATTTTCATAATTTTTCCCATAAATGCTCGTGCCTTCTTCTATTACGTGTGCATTTTAACAACAACACTTAAAAGGAAAGTTATTCTTCATTCTGTGTGATAGTATATGTCTTTTACCTCGATAACCCTTTTTACTTGTGAACGGAACTGCCTCTGAAGACGTTTGTTCGTGATATTATCTTGCTGAACTTCCTCTGTAGCAGCTTGTTTCTCACAAATCAAATGCCATATTGTTTGGATCTTGGAAAATGTCTTTTTAAATTGTACTAAAAAATCGGAGAAGGATCCTTTAATATACATTATGAATTGAGAACAATAGTGGATTGAGAACACATCCTCGTTTCAAACCTGGTTTTGTGGTAAATTCTTTTGATTCATTATTTTAATCATGTCTTCGTTTATTCCTCTTTTCCTTAAACTTCCCCAAACATAATTTCTCCTTAATCGAAAGCCTTGTATAAGTCTACGAAGCATATATGCATTTCTTTTTCTCTGCTTAAAGTTTTCTCTCCTAGTTGTCTCATTACAAATATTTTTCTCGGTACACTTGATAAGGTAATTCCTCTGTAGTTGGAGCAATCCTCAGTATCTCCTCTTTTGTATATTAGTAATATTATGCAGGTGTTCCTATCATTTGGTATTTCTTTTTCTTTAATAATATCGTTTAGAAGGTTTTTAAATATTTCCCTTGTTTCATCATCCATGTATTTTTTTATTTCGGGCGTAATTTCGTCACACCCTGGTGCTCTTCCTAGCTTCAACTTATTGATCGTCATCGTTAACTCTTGTTTTTCTATCGATTCTTTTTGTATCGGTTGTCTTGTTTCCTTCTATATGCTCCTCCTTCCTGTTCCTCCTTCCGATCATCATCCATTAATTCTTCAAAGTGTTATCCTCCATCTTTCCAATATTTTTTTTTCGTCTGTTATGATGTTTTCCTCTTTATACTAATGATATATATAATAATATTTGATAGTTTTGATGTTTTTCTTTGTTTGCGTTCTATAAAATAATTTCTTATTTTCTTTGAAATTTTCGTTAATTTTTGTTCTGAATTCTATGCTCTTGTGTTTCTTTACTTCTTTTACTAGGTATTTAATTTCACTATTAGTTGTTTTATATTGGTTATAGTCTTCTTCTTGTTTTGTCTTAAAATATTTCATCCATTTTTGTTTCTTTTCTTTGATCTTGTTTTGTAATTCTTCCGTCCACCGCTTACTTTTCTTCCTGTTGTATTTCCGCTATCCTTAATTCCCCATTGCTTATATGACATTATCTTTGAAGTTTCTCCATTTATTATTTATTCTCATTTTATTATTTGCATCCCTTTTTTTATTCTTGTTTTTAACTTTGCCTGGTATTTCCTTCCAATTTCGGCTTGTCTAATTGCTTTTACATCCATAATTTGTCTGTGGGTCTCTTTACAAACTACAAAGTATTCTATTATCAATTTTTCTCCTGGACTGTACTTCTCTGGTGAATTTGTGAACACCTTTTTGTGAATTCTATGCTTTCCAAAATTAAATGATTTGCTAAGCATAGTTCTATTAATCTTGTTCCATTGTCATTTCTTGTTTGCTCACCATTTGTACACATGTAACTTTGTAAACATTTGTTACTAGAATTTTCCCCGGTCTTCAATCTATTTTGCTTTGTAGTTCTTTATAAAGATCATCCTTTTCTTCTTTTTTTGCGTTGCCATTTGGTCTGTATGCTATGATTATGGTATTGGTTTGATTTCTCTCGTATTGTATTTATACTGACTTTAGTCTTTCATTTACAAAGTTTTCTTTTTGAATTGCTTCAATTTTTTTACCGGTTTCTCTCTTACCTTGCCCCATTTGTATTCTCTTTATGTTCTATGCATTTATGGGAATAATCTTCATGGATGAATGTGTGATTTACCATCCGAACCAAGTCTGTTAAACTTAGATCCATCTGCGAAAATTACTTTTTCCCATTTCTCTAAAGTATAGTAGCGATGATCTTTAGCAAATTTTAAGGGCATCTTTCGATTACTTTCGGATATTAGAGGCTTCTAGCATGCTAAACGTTGCGTTAAATTAAATTCGTTCTATCTTTGCACTATCCTCACACTAATCTTGCTGCCGATATCTGAACCAGCTTTATTTATAACTACTTTATAGCTGTCTCACTACGGTCGGCTTGTGAGATATGACGCAGAATTCTGTCTCCTTGCACAATTGTTCTTTGGATTGTTTATACGCGTGCAGTTTTTGAAATATTTAATCATTCTGCGATAACCGAAAACGAGTATCCTTCCTCTCTTATAATTTAACGTTTTTCTCTCGACTCATTTTCATACACTGATTCGAATATTTTGTATATTTTGGTATTTTTTAGTAAGCAGAGATACAAAGGAATTACACACCGTGTGTGTGTATTGTTGATTGTATTATATTGCTATCGGTTATCAGGTTCGTGCTTGCTTTGAAGTATGACAATCAAAGCAAAAGACTCCATTGACATTTTTTTAAAGCAAAAATTTTTAAATGTTGTTTTCCTATTACCATTGGAGTGTATTATTTGAATTTTAGAGCGTGTTTAGTATTACACTCTTTGAAGACAAATAAATTAACCTTGAAAATACCGTTGTCTTAACTGGTAGGCCGACACTGTACATCGACATAGTCTACGGGGATGTTAATTTTTCGATTTCGGAGTTGTCTTTCTATAGGGACATGAAATGAATCGTCTTCTATTTGATTATGATCTTTTTCTAAACATTTCTGTTCAATTATTACATTATATAAAATCAATGTAATTTTAAGAGTATTTGTTAAAATAGAATTCTTATTTTAATATGTACACCAGTCACAATTCAAAATAATTTTATTATCTTTGTTTACTAAGGACACTACTATTTTACAAGGAATGTTGTTATTATTGAAGCAAATTCTTCTGCTGTCTTGTGCTGTTACTAGATTTTCACTCTCGTTCCAGAGAAAACAGAAAACATCTTTTCCTTTACATTACAAAAAGTGCACTGTTAACTTTATTTTAAAATACATACATATATTTGATCTGGTACACAAAGTAAGCTTGTTTACTAAATTCACTTTCATTCTTTCTGTCTTTTGCCTTTTTTGTCAGTGATGGTGGAACATTTTAATTTTGAATTTTCTCTGTAATTACATTTGTATATATCCTTTAGCTTCCTTTGTCTTTCTTATTAGTATCCTATGTTGCTATATTTGATGTCGCTTACGTTTCTTTTTCTTTTTAATATTGTTTACTTTAGAATTTATAAAATTCAATTCACTAGATTCATCAGGATCATTGTCAGAAACTTTTCTACATCGTTTAGTATTTTCAAAAGCATAGATTTTGTATTGCACCTTTTTATGATTCGTAAAAGAATTATGTGTATTATCTATACTATCGTCATTATGTTTATATTAATGTTATTATTCACATGTTTCACTTGAAGTGTTCTGAACGCCTATCGGAAGAGCTAAGTTTAGTATTTTTTGTTCACGAGATATTGCATTTGCTAACAAAAGATTTAGGGAATTAACAGCAATGGATAAAACTAGAAATTATTAAATATTATAAGCAAAATTATTTTACTAAATTTTACTTAACAATACACCTACGTATATTGATAAAGCAATTTCATGTTTAAATAGAAAGGATATTAAGTATATACACCTACGTACATAACAGTCTAAAAATACTGTGGATGAAATGAATAACATCCTTCCCGTACATGCATTTTAATACATATAAATTATCTATATTATTTATCTATTCATAAATTTTCTGTTTTAGTTATATATTTAGTGTTTAGAGAAGTCTAAATAAAACTAAGTTTTTACAGAATGTACTTTAGCTAATAATCAATAGATGGCTTAACTATACCAATTTGGGCGAAAAATAGAAATACGAGGTTTTTTTAGATATACTTTTTTTGCAAGAATTAAGCAAAAATCACTATTTTTGGAGAAATTTTATTTTGTTGTGTTGTGCTATGCTATTTTTCATAATACAATATATACATTTCTCTTCAGGATCTACTTTACAATTAATTTTCTTTTCTTTCTGTGGGTTCTATGTATAGAAAATTTCTCTATTCAATAAAAATTAAAATTTTACTCAATTCTAATCTGTAGGTCATTATATATTTCAATTACCTACAAAATTTCCTATTCAGATCAGTTTTGCTTATTAATTTAAATTTATTCCTATAATTTAGCCGCTATTATGTTCCATATTTTATACTTACATCTATATATTGTACCTTAAACTACAGTGCGATCAAAAATTGAAAAATTGTTGGTAGACCTGCACAATTAATTAAAATTTATAGTTTATTTATTGCATATAATTATTATTAATTATTAACTAATATTTATGTTTACCATATTGTGGAATTTTAAGGATAACCGAAATTGACAAATGTAAACGTAAATTTTGCAAATTACTTGCACATTTTTTTCTGATGAAATAATTATTAATAACTATAAATTATGTTCGATGCGATGTTCATCATTTTCCAAACAGATATGTACTCGTCTTTGCAAGTGTCTCGATTTCATACTGAATTGCTATCTTCAGTTTCTCAATGTTATGAAATCTGTTATGATAAATTTTATTTTCGAGGAATCCAAATAAATATAAATCTATGAGAGTTAGATCAGGTGATGCAGGGGTCTTCAGGGGTATCTTTGACTATTTATTAATCTTCGAACAAAGTATACAGACTAGCCTATCTTGTTAAAAGTATCCGTGTAATAATTCATCTTTATTTAATTGATTTAAAAATAGATTCAAAATTACTTCTCTGTACCTCACAGGAGCCATTGTTTTACTGAAAAAAATATAATTAATAAAACACTTTTTAACATAATAGCTTGAATGAAACATACTTGGAGGAAACTTTAAAAAATGATTTTTTTTGTAAACAAAGGATGATTAGGGGAGAAATATGCAAAACGCTGGTTGTGATTAGTTTATTAAATATGCCTATATCTTGGATATGCGTTATTTCCACACTAAAATTCTGGTAATTTTTCGTTTTTTCGTATTTTCATATTCTCCGACCCCAAGAGTCACAAAAAGATAATTTCCGTCAAAATTCAAGGTGCCCCCCCCCATGCATTTTATATGGCAATCTTGTAAAAAAGAAAGTTCATATATACAATATTACTAGAAGAATCTTTGAAGAGGTTTATTTGAGTTCTGTAGCATTCGCCGTCGCATATTTCCCTTAACTGTCGAAGCTCTAGTTTTAGGTTTATCTGAAGATTTTCCTATAAAAACAGAAGAAAACGTTGAACAACTGGTTATTGATGTTGCTTAAATGTATTAAACAGTACAATATTGTCTGGAAATATAGCGATATATTGTTTGTTATAAAACTCGATTAAGTAAATCCATGAACCATATTCATTATGTGTGTCACTACGACAGCAAGCCATAGAAATGAAAATGTCATTTTCACTGGTCTTAGTACTGTTATTTATAATACCCAAATAAAAATAATAATATGAAATTTGGAAACAAAATTAAAAACTTCCATAACCCCTCACAAAAGCTGAAAATTTTCTGCTTCCGAAATGATATCTTAGTCAATCATTTTAGATTTCATTGTATAACTTATTTTAAATAAAGTAAATATGTTATTTTATTTACTTTTCTTTCTTTTTTTATAAGTATTATATCTTAAACCGAATTTTAACTCTTCTTCTCCCCTCTGTGCAATACTAAACTAAATCTAAACCTCAAATCTTATATGCATTCTCTCTAAACCCGATTTAGTCAGCTATTACTACTTACTATTTTTACTTTTACTATTTTCTACATGATGCAGATTCATTTTTAGCAAAAATAATTTAACTTTATGATTATTACAGGGAAGAAACACATAATATACAAATGTATTGATTTTGATTATCTTGACATAGACTTACAAAATTAGTTTTAATTGTGATATAATGTATTTTACATAACTTTTTCCTAGAATTTCCATACTTTGAATAGTGATTTCGATTTAATATTTTGATGCTTTCTTTCATGTTCAAAATATAATATAAGAATCATTTATCAACATTAATTCCTCTTAAAATGTATGTTTGCCATTATCATAATAGTATATATATATATACGAGGGTAGCCCCTCCATCCCACAAATGTTGTGTCGGAAAACATTAATGCAGTGTCTGAATTGATAATGCAAGACCCTCGTGTGACATAACATCAGATTGAGGCATCTCTTGGTATTACTAACATCAGCGTGCATAAGATCCTCCATGAACATTTAGCCGTTAAGAAGTTATGTTCACGTTGGGTACCATATAATTTGATAACCGCTCAAAAAAGTACTCGCGTCGATTGGTGCCAAGAAATGCACAAAAAATACAATGGCGGTGCTTCAAAGAACATTTATAAAGTCGTCACAGATGACGAATCTTGGATCTATACATGACCTCGATAGTAAACAGCAGTCGACTGTGTGGGCATTCTAAGATCAGCCAAAACCAACGAAAGTTGCTCACGCTCGAAGCACATCAAAACAAATGGTCGGCTGTTTTTTCGGGAAAAGCGATTACGTTGCAACCGTGCCTTTAGAGAGTTGTAGAACGGTCAATTCGGAATGGTACACAACTATTTGTTTGCCAAAAGTTTTTGAAGAAATAAGGAAACCAAATCGAAAACGACAGATCATTCTCCACCATGAAAATGCGAGCTCTCACAGTTCAGTTCAAGCAATTGGATATTCGACCGGACAAAACATTGAATTGATGAGCCATCCACCTTACAACAATGATCTAGCATCCTGTAATTTCTTTTTGTTCCCACAAGTGAAGAATAAATTTCGTGGTCAAGGCAGTTGAGGCATTCAAAACTCTTTTGGCGTTACCGCCTCACAGTGGCAGCAATGCTTTTCAGATTGGTTTAAACGAATGCAAAAGTGCATTGATTTTCAAGGAGCATATTTTGAAAAGCAGTAAAACTATTTTAGATAATAGAAAAAATTTTTTGTTTGCTATTCCCGAAATATTAACGGCTATCCTCGTATATATATATATATATATATATATATATATACATATACATATATATATATATATATATATATATATATTGTGTGTGTGTGTGTGTGAGTGTGAATGTGTGTGTGTATATATGTTTGTATGTATATGTGTTTATTTATTATTATTATTATTTAAAATCTTACATACTTATTTCTAAGTCCATATACTATTTAGTAATTAATTCTCGTTGTAGATCGTTTATAGGATTGAGTTGACAAGTCACAGCGAGTGTGATGAAAAATAAAGAAACGTAGTTATGAAGAAATAACCACACATTAACACAACATAGGCTTATAACAGGGCATTTTATCCACTTTAACAGAACCATGGTTTTACCAAAGAGCGACAAGAATTATGACAAGCGATCGAGATAGAAAAGAGACCTAGGAGAAATAACTGTTCAGATGGTTAACGCCTGCCACACACAGAAGCCACTTCTAGTTGACGAACAGAATAATATTCAAATCAACCTTATTCTTCTTCTTCTGATCTGAGATTTCTGGAAATAAACTGTGTTCTTTGTTTCCAAAGTCTTGATATGGTTAGTTGACGCGGGCAATGTTTTCCCAGCTCGGTTTAAAGCGACTCATGGTCTCTCAGATTTTGAATTGTGATTATATGTCGGATAGGTGTTTGACAGTATTTAGTTAGTAGGATTTTTGGTACGTAGGGACTATATGTGATGGGTATAGGGCCAAACCGTAGGTGAATGTCCATTCCTGAGATCAATTGATTTTCCTGATTGAGGATTGTTTCAAAGTACTTCGTGGATATGTCTTTGATGAGTTCGAGTATGTTTGGAATGTTCGTGTCGTATAGTGTCGTTTTTTACAAACCAGGGTGCTTGCGTGATTATTCGCAACAGTTGTGTTGAAAGGTTTGAAGTGTGTTTAAGCGAGTCTTGGCTGCGTGTAATCAGGTTGGTACTGCGTATGTTAGGGTTGGTCTGATGACTGCTTTTAGTATAAGTATCTTCATGAGTAGACTGAGTTGATTGTGCCCGTATAGTAGTGGGTTCAGTTGTGTTATCACTCCTCTTGCATGATTGCGAGCTTTTTCCACATGGAATTTTCAGGTGAGTCTTGCATCGAGGATGACTCCTAGGTAGTTCACTTTGGATGTCCATGGGATGTCTCTTTCGTACATGGAAAGGGGGGGTGTCTGGTCGTTTCTTTGTGTGCCTGACGACGATTATGGCTGAGTTTTTCTCTAGGTTGATGGTTATGCGCCAGTCTGAAAATCATTCCTCCGGCATGTTGATAGCGTTTTGTAGGCGATGTTGAATCATCCAGGGGGATCGGAATCGCGAAAATATGAGGGTGTCATGGACGTACAGGGCTAGGTGTGTGTTGGGAGTTCTTGGGATGTCTTGGATATACAGGTTGAATAGTAGTGGAGATAGGACTGTACCTTGTGGTACTCCAGCTCTGATGGGTCGAGGAGTGGAGACGGCCTTGTTTAGGACCACGGAAAAGGAGTGGTTGTTCAGGAAAGAGTTTATGAGGATTAGAGGTTGTGTATGTTAACCTGGATGAGTGTAGGGTTTCGTTATGCCAAACTCTGTTGAAAATTTTGGCAGCATCGAAAAGGACTGCTTCTGTTGCCTCTCGCATGTTGAGCCTGTCGTTATGTGATGAACCAATCGCTGAATTTGGGATTATGTTGTGGTCTTCTGTTTCTTTCTTGAACCTGGAGTGAAGGATTTGCTCAAGAACTTCTCCTATAGATAGTAGTAGGCTTATGGGTTCGTAATTCTACGGGAAAGTGGGATTTTTTGTCTTCTCTCTGATCATTTCAACTAGGCCCTCTTTACAGGCAGCCGGAAAATGCCTGAGTCGATAAGCGGCAATTAGGATTTTGAGTAATGTCATTTGTCATTTTCGAGGGAGCGCTTTAAGGCAAGCGTTGGTAACGTTGTCGTATCTTGGGGTTTTTCTTGATTGCAGTGTGTCGAGGATTGTTTTGAGTTCTGACGGGGTTAGTGGGGAGATGGTCTCTAGCGAGGGCGTCTCGAGTTGTATATTGACCTCTTGATTAACATCGTTTACGTGTTGCATGTTGATATTGTCGTAGATCGGCTTGAATGTCAGTTCAAGATGGTCTGCGAATGCCTCTGCTTTTTCTTCTTGTGAGAAGACAACTCCGTTTTGCCCATGAATTGGGGCATTGTGGGCTGATGTTTTCTTCCCAGAGACCGTTTTACTTGACACATCTTAGGGTTCTTGTCCAGGTTCTTCTTGACTCATGTTATGTTTCTCTGCTTGAATAAAGTATACCTTACTTCGACAGATAATCTGTTCCACTCATGTTTGTCTTCAGGGTTCAGTGTACGGCTGTATGTTCTGGTGTTGTTTCGGTGTTTCATAAGTTCCATTAGACCACTTGGGAGTGGTCTGTTGTAGTTGGTCGTAGAGATTTTGTTGGAGGCGGAGGAAATGACTTTGAGGTTTTCGTGTCTGGTTAGGACTTGGATGCTAGTGGTTTCTGGTTCCTTCAGAAGTGGTGAAAAACATTCGTGGTGTGGTAGGAACCTTTTTATAAAGATAGCGGTGCCTCCTCTTTTAAATAGGCGGTCATGATGTCTAAGTTGTATCGCCGCGAGAATTCTGTTAAATCTAAGATTTTAAAAAGTAGAAAATTTGCGTTCCAGACTACTATGTTCAGGAAAGCTGGCTTATTTCATCGTCTATCTATATGCACCGTTGAATAATTAATGAATTTCTTGCGAAGCTTAGAATGATCGGGATGGCTTCCTCGGTAGTTTTAATTTTAGATAAGCTGGTGCCCATTTAAATACTAATGTTAACAAACCAGAGACGTTGTTAAAGGAAAAGCATTGAGCTGAAGTTACTCATGCTGTGGTTTTTTTTGAGGAATGGAGTTTATCGTGGGAAGATAGGTGTTCATTGTTAGAGGGGGACTGATACGATTCAATGGATTTTTGATCCATGAGAAAGTAGGTAGAGGTGGTAATTCGCTCCTGGTTTGTTTTTGTGTGGACTTTGGTATTGATCTTGATTCGCTGCGATTAGAGGATGATAATTGCAGCGTCGTGGTTGGCTGTATTGGTCTTGGCTGGCATTGAATAGTTCTCTAGACGGGATGGTGGGGGCATTCGCTGTAGTTCTCTGCGTGTCCGCCAGTGCAGTTGCAGCAAGCGGCTGGGTCTTCTCTGGGCTTTTTGCAGTCCGCATGGCGTGTTCCTGGTCGCATTTCACACATCGGGGCTACATGTGTCACATTCTATGGCTGTGTCCGAATCTCTGACAACGGAAACATTAGACAGCTTCCATTCGTTTGTGTGGAGTTTACGTAGTTGTCCTTAATTTGATAACTTGCGTAAGTTGGAAAATCTTCTTGTTTTCCTTGATCTTCTTCAATTCGACTAGCACTAATAGCATAGGTAATTTATTGCGCACATTTTTCATGCAGTGCACTTTTATTATGTTACGGCTTTAGGTTTTCATGTATTGCTTCTGTTGTTATGACTGATGGTATTCTCCGTATGACAGTCTGAGGTATAATCTTCAGAGAGATAGAGAGTGTAATATTTCAACTTATTAGTGTTAAAGAAGGTGACTATTTTCCTATAGTCGTCAGCGGACGAAGGATCAATTTAATAGCTTCGTGTTCCTGAATTTGAAAAAGCAGATGTTTTGACTCTTGAAATTGCTAGAGATGGCGGTCCATTTTTCTTGTTTTTAATTGTAATGGGAGGTATCCTTTGTTCGAGGCTATTTGTCTCGGCGGGCTTGTCTGTCTGGTTTTGAGACTGGAGAGGCTCAAACCGATTTGAGGTGGCTTTGGTTCCGAAATATCCTGGGAGGTGCACCGTAGTCGTTTACGGCTACGGCGCACCTCCTGTTCGATGAAGGGTCCTTCCGATCCAGTAGTTTCACTAGAGGTTGTGGTGGTGTCAGATGGGGCGCAGTTAGAACAGGATGTGTCCGTTTCCCTTTCATCGCCGAGTTGGGAAATAGTTGCAGCTAGTTTAATCGCTGAATTGATTAAGATATTGCTGCTCAATATGGAGGTGAAGGTCGGCGTGGCCGGTCGAAGATAATTCGGCACGCAGATTTTGACTGGCTTCTTTGCTGGGAGGGGAGCGGTTGGGTTGGGGGGTTAACGTCCATGGTGGGGTTAAGCGTTTAATATCACGGAAAACTCGAGCACTAGTATTGCTACTGTCACTGTATTAGAATACTGACATAGCACCGCACTAACACTTCACTTTATATTTCACAAAAACGTCCAGATGGCGATGCTTTTATACAGTCTACACCCAGGTAAAAAGCTTAAGTCGTACTCAATTAGCCTACCTGGCAGTTCACCCATCGCGTCGACGTACAAGTCACTATAATACCTATGCAACCAATTGTGTATAACTCATGTTGATTCCGATAGTTACAAACAACTACAATCACTGAATGATCATAAAATTAGTGAACTAATCGAAAATAACTCGTGTTAGTCTCTATGTTTTATGCGCTGAGAAGCTCTAGGTCAGGACTAATTAAATACAACTCATGTCAGTTCGACGGTCGAGCGAAGAGTTCAAATCAAATTCTCATACAAGCACACAAATCGAGTGCAAAATATCCTGATAATTACACGTAGCCGAACGCGCGCCGCATAAGTAAAGCCACGTTCCTTTCCAATGCACCAACGTATAAGTAGGCGCACCGTTATTTACACATTAGGTGTGAACGAGAGTAAATGTCAACAGAATATCCTAAAAACAACGAGACGTCAGCAGTTACCGATAATGCGAGAAAGCGCCACAACGTAGAACATTACTGCCAATTTCACCATCACCAAAAGTAAAACATAGTAAAAAAAGGTGCAAACGCACAAATGCACACAAACTCGCACGCACGCATTCACCAACGAATGCCTGTGTTCTTGGTAAGTGTCTAGTTGTGCAATGATAATATTTTTCTGAAATTTTAAGATAAAAAGAAAAGACATCTGTAAACATATGTTAAGATTGTAGTATTTTTACTATTATTATAACGTAACGTTATTTAGTTAAGAATTTACTAATATTATAAATAAATTTGTATTATTTTGTACATTCTATTATGTCAACTTGAAAATTATATGAAAAATATATATCTAGAGATCTCAAATTATTTTATATTCATCTTATCTATTTGTAGTGTTATTCCATTAAATTTGTATTATATTTTAATCAAATATATGTAAATATAAATAATAAATATATGTAAACTGTGTATAAAAACAAATTCATCCTGACATAAATAAAAGCTCCTAAAATTGTGTTTATATTGGAAGTAAATAATAACAATAGTAGTAATGCAATGGAAATGAAATAATTGTTTATATTATAGTAAACCGTCATATAGGTATGTATAATCTAATGGTTTACTTTTACCCAATAGAATATAGAACATTTAAATTACACCTGTGTGATATTTACTGTAATATGTGTATATTATTTGGCTTATTTATCCGCCCGTGCGCGCCAATCAAGCGCTTAAATAGTAGATACCCTCAACCTTAGAAGTTACTACTCTTCTCTATGATCTGGATACTAATACTTAAGTTATAAGTGTTAGTTATAAATGACAATATATACAATCCCTATAAATTTTTTTACTATATGAAATCATAATAAGTATGTTACGGAATTAATTTCTTTTTTCAATAATTTCGAAGAGGCGCAATTTAGCTGATTATCCTCTTGGATGGCCACGTACCTAGCTTTTAGAATTCGTTACATTATTCTCTTTGTTTTTGTGTTTAGTTTTAAATTATTGTAGTTCTTAAGAAAGTAATTCTACATTTTTTCCTTGTAAATTTCCTTTGTAAAACATGCTAGTTTTCGTATTATGCGCAAATATTTGTAAATTTACTTTGTCACGAAAAATGTTAAAATCTTTCGTATAATACAAATACATTATAAATGAATATTTTATTTTCGTCGGATATTTCACAGATAAGTTAGACTGTCCTGTTAATACCCCACCACGAAATCACTGTAAAAAGATTATGAAACAACCCTCATTCAAAATATGTATGTATAGGTAACTGATACTGAATCTTTGTAATAACATTTTGAAAAGGGACGATCTGTATCAGGTTGTGAAGGCAGTGGCTTGTAAGCGTTATTCGTATGTTTCCGTGTGGAATTGGCTGTTTTCATATTGTGAAAGGTTTGTTTTTTCAACCGTGACATCTCGAAGTATATGCGAACTGTGCTATTTAACTCCACCACCACTGATACGGACTTCATTGTAATTGTTTCGTGGTATATGGGAAGGGACGGAACTGAGCAACCAACGATGCGTGAAGAGTCATCTGTTGTTAACAATTATAGGGAACTTAGTGACACAATACAGCCCTTACCATATAATAGAGTGGATAATGCACTGGCATTATACGGTATATTGTACACTATGAAATTAATCGTTTGTGAAATATAAATTTATTTGGTAGTTAATAGCAGCAGCGTATCATTTTCAATGTAATTGGTTTACTGAGTCTACACTGGTAAATTTAATGAAACAATTTGATGTATGTACATATTTTATGCTAAGGAATATTGTACTGCGGCGTGTGTCTGATAACTGATATCAAAATATTAACTAGAAAGTATTTAATAAAAGTTTTACATTTGTTCTGAATTTTTACAAAGCAGTACTATATAAAATTTTTTCATTTAATACTAATACAATACTAATTTCTGTCAAAATCAATTACTTTTAACTCTATTTACACAAATAAATGACATAAAAGTATTACTATAATATTAATATATCTATTACATACAAATTTTCGTTTCTTAAAAATTATATTCATATTTTTCAAAAACTGCTATCTGTTTTTCAATTTCAATTTTAAATTCTTCTCGTATTTTTTCTTTATTATGTATTATTTAAATGTTTATGAATTTTTTCTAACTTCATATTAGTTTTATTTAAATTTTAAGTGTTTTAAAATATATGAATAAATTTTAAATTTGCTTGTAAGTATACTTTTTCATTTTTAACTACTTTAAATTGTTTTTTCAAATATTCAACTAGCACATAAGAAGAAATTTGGAAATTATTGAAAAATAACAAATGCAGTTAAATGTTTGATATCTCATCTCGGTATCAGATTATTTATAAATCATTATATTTCATCATAACATTATTAATAATTTTTGCTAATTTTTTTTGTCTATGTACCAACAAATTTGTAAATTCATTCACCCTAATATAAAATTCATATGACGTATCCGATTTTTAATGTAATTTTCTTTTATCTTCAAATTTTATCTTTTTTTATCACATTACGCATGTCATAGAATGCTATGACACCGCCTGACACTGATAGAGAGTGGACTTCGCTACTCTTCCATTAAATTTTTTAATAGTTTACCGGAATCATTAAAAGAAATTGAGATATTCTTAATATTTAAAAAAAGAGTTCGTGATTTCTTAATTGATTTAGAACCATACAGTGTATTTGAATACATAAATCGTGGTTCTCTACAGCAAGAATGTGATGTATAAGAATATGTTTTAACACATGTAATATATTGTATATGTGATGACGTTTGCAATTTCTTTTTCTCTTTGTATAATTAATTGCAATAAAGTTATTATTATTATTATTATTATTATTATTATTATTATTATTATTATTATTATTATTATTATTATTATTATTATTATGCGCATGACTCTATCCTTCATAATGTTCTCTGAAACTTATGATTGCGAAAAGCATAATCACTAAGGTTGATATATAACCCCTTTCCACATTAACTTTCGTAATTCTGTATACGCATTTCCACAACTAAGTTGTCATCATCAGCAGATAATTGCAAAGTGTCGCACCTGGTAAACCACGGCGAAAAATACCCGTACGAAAACAACCAAGTGCGACTCTTTGCAATTATCTGCTGATGATGACAACTCGAAATGCGTATACAGAATTACGAAAGTTAATGTGGAAAGGGGTTATATATCAACCTTAGTGATTAAGTTAATCAACCACAGGCTCCATCAAATTCAATTGCGAAAAGCATAGCATGCGAAGAAAAATAAATGATCAGAATAAGAAAAAGGAGGACGTATGTGCATACCTATAAATATAGAACTAAGAACATAAAGCGTATCTAGGAAATCAATTATGAATATACTGAAGCAAGAATGAACAATAAATATTAATTAATCATGGAACTAAAAATAAATTTTTAAATAAGAAATAATACTCTTTTAAAGCAAATATTCTGCTATCATTTAAGAAATAATATATATATAGTTATATATTTGTTGGGCGCCTTAAATAATAGTAACAATAGAAATAATAATAAAAAAATACAAGAACCTGGGGTGATGTAACAATTTATTGTATTTTAACATAGCACACCGACTAGTAACTGCATTAAACATACGACTTTATAATTACATAAAGATGCTACTTCTTTTATAAGAAATTATTCTCAGGGCGCTTCATATTACGAAGGGGATGTACTCATATAAACACCCCTTTTATTTAAATAGTAGAATGAAAAAAAAATTACGTGTTCAACAAGAATCAGAATCGCTTAAGGAGTCTTTCTTGTAACTGACAAGAAAAAAAGCAAGAAAATTAACATTACATATATAACTTTTTACCTTATATATATATATACATATATATAATCTGTTTATAAGTATATGCCTTTATCTTGTTCAACTACAGGTTGTCTCCGCTTCACACGTTGTTTTCCCCAATGCGTTGATTTGCGCTCTTACTTATTCACTCTTGAATAATTTTATGCGATGCTTATCGATCTCTACAATACTATTAATATTTTTTTACAAATACAATAATTGACTTATACGCTTCGTATCGTGCAATTTACACATCTTTTGAGTAGAGCGATTTGCTATACGGATCTAACTCTACCTCCGAAGTCTTACCTATCCGCTCTTTTCTTCTTGAGCTTTTAGGCCCAACTTTCTCTTGTGAGCCCTGGAGCCACTCACTCCCTTGTTAGCTCTGAAGCCACACTTCCTCTTGTTAAAATTCTCCAACTATTTATATAATTACCAATTTCTGTGAGGTACTCTAAATACAAAGGGAATATGCTCTTCCGACCACCCGAGTTATTACTTCTAATTGCATATCATAAACTTAGACAATATACATGATACATTTAATAACTAAACTATAAAATTAAAACCTTTTTGGGAATAGATTAAGGAAAATACCATAATAGATCTAATAACTAAAAATAAAAGTACAGGAGTATATAAATTAAATATTCTTTTCAAATTAAACCGACAATATACAAAATAGACATATAATATAACGATCATAAATATATCAATAAAATCTTTACGGAATTACATTCAGCAAAAGACAAATTTATTTAATACCCAATAGGCAGAATAAGTGTCTCTAAAAGGAGTATGATTTTAATTGATTTTAACAATATATTGGTCTAGGGAAGAAGGAAAGAATTTTAACATGTTTATATTATATTTGATATTTTTCATATTAATGAGTTATTGCCGAACTTGAATCCAATATTATTCACTTATATTGTGGGTGGTAAGCACAAGTATTTAATAATAATTTTACAATTATTTGTTAACTTGAGAAATCTATGACAATCAATATATTTTGTTTTGTATACGTAACTTTAAATTTAACCACAAATTTGACAACATTTATTCGAAAATTTCCTACGGGAACGAAGAGTTCATCGGATGTTATTAAGTTATAACGAGGGAGCGAAAATTTAATGAGGTTTTTATGCAGACAATGACAGTCTTTTGTTGAAGTAATGAGTTTAGGGCAGTCGATCGTCCTGGGTATTGTTGTGCTCTTTATTATGCTCACATGTAACACCCTCAAAGTTTACGTGTGTCAAATATGAATAACCCCAATCGGTAGGCCTTTTAGAGCTGAAATTCGAAAATCGAGTACAAAATAACTCTTTGTGCCGACTGTTTATCAGCAGTGGTTGGCGAATTGTTATAATTTGAAAGTATAAACTACATTTGTGATTTATAATTATATTTGTTATTGGAACGTTAAGTAGATGCAGCAAACGAATTCCTTCTCTAACGCTTGTTCAAATCTGCATCTGGAATTATATGTAGAAAAGAAAATGTGTTTGCCTTATCACGAATTAGTTACATACACAGTGAATTCAAAGACTTCTGGCACTTTTTTCATGGACAGAGAAAAACGTAAATTAGAAACTTTTATTTAATTTTCTATATTGTATTAACTTCTACACTTGTACAGTTGCTGGCATGTTTGCGTGAAATTTTGTTCTAAGGTGTTTCTAAAAATGTATTTCACATTTGTTTGTATGGATTTCATACAAAGTCACGATTCGTTGTATGGATTTGACGTCATAGAGAGGACAAAATTTTGAGAACAAAAAAAGTTCATCGGACGAGAACTAATAAGTAAAGATATGACAATACGAAGCCGTTAAGAAGATATTTGTCAACAGAATGGTAAAAATCTAGAAGTACTTGCTGTATTCTTTTTAAAATGTGACTTAGAACCTCATTATAGAAAAAACTCTGAATGGTTTGTTTGACCTGAAGAAAGGACATCTTTCTTGTTTGATTTCATAGTAGAGTTAGTATTAAACTGATAATTTTACAGAATTGGTGAGAACGGTTAAGTTCATTTTTGAAAATCACTCTGGATATCTGTTATCGTTTAGAGTCTAGAGGGCTCACTTGATGAAAATCTACCGGTATGAATGAATATGATTCATTTGTGACAGGGACGAACATTAAGAATATAGTTATCAGCTCTCACTTCTTACATTCTTATTTACGGTACTCGAAGTACTGTTCTATCAGATGTGTTTCTTAGGTTGAACAAGTATATGAAAGAAAATAGTGATAACACCGAGAACATTGATTCTACTAAGATATGTTGAATAATCATATAACCTGAGAAAGAGTAAAAAAATTCCGTAAAGAATTTAATTCGGAAATGCTAAGACAAATCACTTCAGTCTGGAGTATATACATGAGAATTTGATTAACATGTACAATAATATGGAACTTGTTGATAGAAGAGAATTTTTGGGATATCCTAGCATTTTTCTTTTTCCTACTGTACCAACAGAGGTATACAATGTTATTGTGGGCTTAAAAAAAGCGATTTCCGTCTGTCATGATGAGGTGTTTGTAACGATGCTTAAGACATATGTCAGTTCATTGGTTCATTTAATAAATTTGATAATCGAAACTGGTATTTCTAGAAGAACTTCAAAATTTTATAATAAAAATGATGTATAAAAAGGAGAAATGTCATACATCAGCAATTACCGTTTTATATTCTTATTATGGAAAACCTCAAAGATATATGAAAAAAATAATTCATCAAAGAATTTTGTAACTGAAAATAATGTCCTTCATGAATGCGATCGATATATCAGAGGTATATCTACCAATAGAATAATATCTAAATTTTTGGATGAAATTAATATAGATTAAGTCACACGAAGTTTTTATGGATTTGTTGCGTACTTTGGACTGCATTAATTATGATAAACTGCACCCGTGAAGATGCATTCAGTCATTGCAAATGTATTCGTTCAACTACCGTTTTTAGTAGTCTATTAGCAATGCACTAAGCATGTTTAATTAACTATTAAAAAAAATTAAAGTAAAAGATTTCTTCAAAAACTAATACTTTTGGGACAAATAGAAAAATATTTTGAATAAACACACTGTGATTTCAACATATGTCTTGAATGAAAGTACTTTTGCGTAAAATAAAATTGTAAATTGTAACACTTAAAACTGACACACATTTGAAACTGGAATATATTGGTATAATGGAAAATGCATTTAAGTTAGGAAAATCGTACCTTACGGGCAGGATCCAAAGAACAGTATCAAGTAGATTAAATAGCGGACATGACATTTTTTATTAATGGTTAATGATAAGGCGTGGGGCTCCATTTTGGGCTACAATTGTTTGTGATCTACATTTGATAACATTATTTGTGGACGACAGTTCAGTAGTTACAAGAACCAAAAACTATGTGTAGGATGACGTTAATGCATCGATAAATAATTTTGTACGGTGGTTTCGAGAACATGATCTTGAATTGAATGGTCAAAAAACAAATTTACTAAATTTTTATTACCCACTACAAATAAGTTTCGGAAAGAAACATTTACCACTATGGATAAGTGAAGTTCTTCAATATTACGTTCAGTTAAACTGGAAGGATCTCATGTGTCTTAACTCAAAAGACTTCAAGATTGATGCAGCACTTAGTGCTTATTATGCGTATGTGTATTCATTCTTGTATTAGGTATGGTGTCATGACACTATACCTAATACAGGAATTAAAGAAACCTACAGAAATGTGTTCACAGAGAAGAAGATACTTACGCGATATTTTCTAGTTTTTTTTATTGAAAATTCTTCTTTGTATTTTAATTTATCTCTGTAATGTTATCTTGATATATCTTTGACTTGTATGAATTTTAAATTGTATTAATTAACACAAACTATTAACTAATTCCGTAGAAATCTTTCACGTAATCTCTTTTTTTTTATTATAATATATATATAACTTCTTCAACTATAATATATTACTTTTAAATCCTTACTAATTTTAATTTATAAAGCTACCCTATTCATACTAAATTACAACATAATCCAGATGATTTTAAGTATTACATAATGATTTACTAACCTCATTTCCTTTATTTTTAGGCAAGATTATATGAAAAATCTGATACTTTTTGATATATATCGTAATGTATTTATATGTTTTCCTCATGACTAGAGCGGCGACGAAAGTGGCAATACCATAGGCGGTACGGTAGAACGGGCAATTGGTGCGCAGTGAATGAGATCATTCACATCAAATACAATACGGTTCACGGTTGGTGTTTAAGGGTAAATTATAAACTGCGGCGAAAGTGTCCGTAGCAGTGCCGTGTCTAGACTTATTCTTACACAATTAGTGCTTACCTAGTAATATGTAATTTCATAACCCTGGTAATGTGTTGTGGAAGTAACTGTACATCTGCATCATTGCATACGTCTCTACGGTTGCTTCTGTAAATGACGTCCTTCGCGACGAGAAAATGTTTTTGTATAGAGAAAAAGATCGTTCGGCGTCTATTGATGTAATTTTGGCAGAAAGAAGCTGTTGTTCAAAATCATTCCAGGGCTCACTATTTGCACATTTGTCATAAATAGTTCGTAAAACATGCAAGTCCGGATTTTTTTTTAAAACACTTAATAATTTTTGATGAGCTCGTACACCAGCAGCGTCAGTTAAACTATGCAAATGAGCGGTCACATTTTGCACTATGCATAGTGATGCGTCTAAGGGCAGCGAATCGTTTTCGTTTTGAAGTATTGTAATTGCTTCTACTAATGGATGGTAATTGTTATATATTGTATGCAGATCTTCCAGAATTTGGGAATTTTCAAATTGATGTTGACTGTCTCTGATTGCTTGGGATTCGGTTGGCCTAAATTTTGATATAACGGATTTAACTTTGTGAAAATTCTTATGGTAATAAAAAGCTGCATTTAGCCACGTGCCCCATCGTGTAAGAATGGGTTCCGGTGGTTCCGAAATATCTGGATAAGTTTTATGAAATTCTTTAAGTCGTTTAGGGGATTTAAGAAACACTTGTTTGGTGGATCCAATCAAATGATCAACGTTTTTATAACTACTTCTAACATTTTCAGCAACTAAATGAAGAGCATGGAGTACACAAGTTATGTGTATTAATTTAGGAAAAGTTACTTTTAGTAAGCGTCCGAGTAGTAACATAGTAGCAGCACCATCTGTTACAAGCATGCAGACTTGAGTACTATGAATGTGAAATTTCTTTAAGGTGTTCATTATTATTTGCCGAATATTTGCCGCAGTACATGTTTGTATACGTTTACAGGCTAACAAATAGGGCTGTGAAAATGTGTTGGCTGATAAAATACGTACGATTACGTTTATTATACTATTTTTTTTTAAATCAGTCAGTTTAAATAGTCTCATCTACAGTAATCCACACATTTTTATTATGCAATTCTCTTCTTGCTATATTTTCAAGCCTCTCTCTTAAACGCGGCAAATGTTTCTGTAAAGTTCTTCTTGCAGGTAATTTATAATTTGGCAGATATTTATTCCAGAACACTTGAAAAGGGCGTTTGCTGATTAAACGAAGCGGCAAATTACATGCAATCAACATAAATAAAAATCATAAAGGAATGTTGCACAAGGTATTTCATTTCTTTTGTTCAGTTTATGTATTGCACTGTTCACATGTTTTTTACAATTGTCTTTCTTCCGTATTATAAGTCGCTTATTACAAACCAAACACAATACTGCACATCCATCATACTTTAAATCGGGAAATTCTGCTATGTATTTTCTAACCGACGTAGCAAACGGCACAGACTTTCGCGACATGTTTGTGTGAAGTTATTATAAACACTAACCGTGAACCGTATTGCATTTGATGTGAATGATCTCATTCACTGCGCACCAATTGCCTGTTCTACCGTACCGCCTATGGTATTGCCACTTTCGTCGCCGTTCTACTCATGACTTTTCAAATAATATTTTTGTTCAGTCAGACTTCTATTCTAAAATAATAATAGCTTCTTTTATATTAAATATTCTTTGCATTCTAAATTATAATATTCTAAATTATTTGTATAAAAAATAATTTAGAATAAATTTATAAATTTTTTTGTTAAATTTAATTAAAATATTTAGCTACTTATATCATATTTATATATGAAATTTATATGCAAATTTTTTCTTATCCTTTTTCTTTCTCTTCCATGAGTTTATACATATGTATATTCACCAAATGTCTATTATTATTGTATATAAGGTTCTTCAAAAGTTGGTAGTAGCTTACGACATATACCATTTTTATAATCTCTTCTTCTTAAACTTTTTATTAATACTTTATCTCCTAAATTAAATTTTCTTAATTTTTAGTTTTTCCTGTTTTCTCTTCATCTACATATACTTTTTTGCAGCATTTTGAAATTTTTTCTTATTTCTTGAATCACCTGATTATTTTCAATATTTTCTAACACCCGTAGTCTTTGTGGTTTTATATAAACATACACTTTTTCCTTACTTTCCTTTACTTCGCATGTTTATTTTTAATGTATAAAAAATTAGTTTGCTTGTATATATTTTCATTTATATTCCATTATATATTCCTTACATTTTCTGCGAATTTAGTATCACATTCTTTTATGTTCTGTTTTAGTTCTAGAATAATGTTAAATAATAATTTGATATTCTGCGTACTTATAACAAAAATCTTTTATTTTCTTGAATGTAAGGGTATACATACATATGAATAAATCAGTAACATTTAAATAGTATTTGTTCTTGTTTAGGGTAAAAATTTTCCTTAACTGGCTCAAAATTTGTACAATTCGGTTTTCTTCGTCATATTTTGTATATATACATATGTATATTAAATGTTATGATTGTGTAAAATATCTCATACCCTTTTTTCTTTCTTAATCAACAATTTTATACATCGCATATTAATTTTACACATGGGTTCATTTTACTATATCCATTGGTTAGAAATTTTATTTTAATGACTTTCGTGGGCTCATTATCCTCATATTGATTTTCTAATATAGTATGCATTTCTTCTGTTATTATTCTATAAAATATTGTAGTTGTCTTTCCAGTTTTTGTTGGGCACTTTTTAAGTTTTTTTTGGGTCTTTTGTCGTATATACTTTCTTATTTAGAATATCTATCTGTCCTTTTTCTTCTATATTTTGTTTTATTTGTTCTTTGTTTACTCGTGTTAATTCCCGTTGTTTGGTGCTAGTTAACTAAACTATTGTAAAATATATTAAATTTAAGTAAAGTCTAATAGTTTCTGCAATAAAACCGGAACGTATCTGAAGGACGACATAATATTCAAAGGTATTGCTAGAGTTTTCTCTGTAATAAGGGATGTCTCAAGAAAACCGTTCTTATTAAATATTATCTAATATTTAAAAAACAAAATTGTTTTTGTATACGATTAATAAAATAAATGATGAATTATACACGGATGGTACAATAGTATTACATTATTATAAATGATAAAATGTCGTTAAATCGCACGGAAAGAATATTTTTTTTATTACTAATATTAATATTATATATCATAAAAAAGCAAAAAATATTTTTCATCAATTCTCTTCATATTTTGTTCTATTTTATTTATTCTAGTTACTATAACTTCTATTTTTACCTTTTGCTTTTGTATCTCTTGAGTTATAAGTTTTAATTGTCTTCGGAATTTTGTTTTTCTAATTTTGTCAATAAATATTTAAATTTCTGATCTTACATTTTTTTTATCTTAATTTTTGTTCCTCTTCCTCCTTTTGCCTTATTAATTTTTGTTCTTCATTTAAATTATTAAGTAATTCCTTTAATTTTTTACCTTCTCCTATCTCTTCTTGTTGTCTTTTTGCCTCTTTTTCCTCTTTTAGTCAAGTTTCTTATCTTATTGTTTTTTTTCTTTTGGTCTTAACAAATCTCGTTTTCCTTTTTTCTTCTGTTGTTTATTCAAGAAAAATTCCATTAACAACTTTAGCACTGACCTGTCGCACTATACAAAGGGTACTAGGAAAGTTTTGCAATACAACTTCGTTTATTTAATTTTTACAAAGTAATTTCCTCTACACTCAATACACCTCTCCATTCTCCGAAATCAATCTTTAAACCAGTTTTGCCAAGTTTCACTAGGGAGTAAAGCACACTCGTTGTCCCAAACCCGCAGGTCCTCATAACTGGAAAACCGCCTTCCTTTTAGTTTCATTTTCACATGCGCAAACAGTGCAAAATCGCAGGGAGAAAGATCTGGACCGTAGGGAGGGTGCTCGAGAAGTTCGAATCCTGTCGTGGTCAAATATTCAGTGCAGGCTTTGGCACGGTGAGCTGGAGCATTATCGTGATGGAGGAAGCAGGTGGCCATTCTTGACTTTGGCCGCAGGTTCTTCATAGATCCAATGACTTTAGGCAGGCACTGTTCAGTATACCACTTAGCTGTGACTGTCTTCTGTGTGCCCAAAACGACGCGTTCCACAATTCCACTCAATTTGAAAAATACAGCTATCATTTTCTTCATTACAGATCTGATTTCTGACAACTACGAGTGCGTCCTCATCATCAAACACTCAAACTTTGTTTTGAGCTTTGGTCGGCACATCGTAATAGTACGGCCAAGTGTCGTCACCTGTCACAATGTTGTTCACATACCGAGATTGTCCCTTATTAAACTTTTTTAGCATCTCCCGACGCCAAGTCACACGTCACACGTCGTGTTATCTACGCTTCAGTCAGTCGATACGGCACCCAGAGAGAACAAAGTTTCTTCATGTGCAAATGATCATGAAGAATCGAACGAATTGCTGGTGTATTCAGGCCTGAAGTACCCCCTATCTGTTAGTGGGTCACTCGCCTGCCCTCGCCAAGCATTTTCCTAACAGTAGTAACGTTTTCCTCCGTAACTGACCTTCGTGATCTTCCCGGCCTCTCAGTATCTTCCACAGTTAAAGTTCCCTTTTGGAATTCTCCATACTATCCGCTTTTGGGCTTCCGGGCTGGAACCGCGTCACTTGTATATCTGCCGACGTTTCGAAGCAGATAGCATGGACCACGACCACGGAAGCCCACGTACCAGATCACCTGAATATCGTTGTGCGATGTGGACAAACATCACCTAGTGCAAGAGTCATTTCTTCGAAGCACTGGTCTATGTTTAAACCACGCACGCGTTTATAACGCAAAACTGCCCTTATCTCATTTCGTGACCACAATGCCATCGCAAGCACTTTACACTCTCACTGCTAATAAATAACTGAGCCCACCGACATGGCGCAGCGGCTACTATGCACGTATGAACATGTCTTAACATGCAGCAACAAGCAGCTTCCTACGATTAATTGTTGCGTCATATTGGAAAACTTTCCTAGTACCTTTTGTATGATTTTCCATGCCTTCTGGTTGTCTCATTTGATTAATTTCTGTTTTTCGGGTTTCCTTTCCTTCTTGCGGTCTTTCAAGTCTTCTAATTCCTTTACCTTTGTCGCCTTCTATTGTATTTATTTATTTTGTTTATTATATATTGTTATAAGATATTAGTGTGTATTTTACTTTGTTTCAGATTATCATATAAATATTATTCAAGATTATTAATTTATTCAATAGGACATATTTTTCAAATAATTTTTGTGTTTAGTATGACTTGATTTCTAAAACAATAACAGTTTCTTTTATCTTAAATATTCTTTGCATATTACATAATATAACATAACAATATATATAGTATATACATACAATAATATTGTAAAACTGAAAAAGTTGAGGATTTTACTTTTGGTTGCCACTGTATATTATAATATCCCATCATAGATAATGTCTATAAGAAACAAAATATGCAAAATGCGCGTCATCATTTATTGATTATTTAAATATACGTATATACCAAAAATGTCAAGCACAAATTACTTAAGTTATTAATTAACATAACTAATTAAATAGTTTACAATGATCCTGTTTAAACACAGATATCTATGTAGCCTGTATATAAAGACAATACGATTATGTGTCAATAAATTAACGAGACAAGCGGAGAATTTGAACAAATGAAACGCAACAAGAACCATTAAACAAGTGAACATCTTGATAAAACAAGCGCTACACGCCAAGATGGACGACAGAGAAAGGACATAAACATTAATTTTAACCTAACAGCAAGACTAAAACCACCAGATGATATCAGGTTACGTGTGGTTCCCAGAAAAAACCGATCATTTAAGAAACTTTAATGTTAAACGATTGTGGTGATTAAGTGCTCAGTGGTGCGTGAATATTATCATTTTATACATTTACTGTTGTTATTTCATTAATTGTTAATCGTAAGATATGGAACACATAGATGTCAGAGGTAATATAACTTGTACAACGTGTTACTAATTGCTTAGATATGCTGCTTTTATATAAATAACTATGTAGTCGGGTAAATTATAATATACAGGCTTTACTGAAAAGATAATATCACTTAAGTAAACGGTTACCAAAATTATTTTTAATTGCTTAAATACAGCTTTTCTTGTTATTACTTATGTATTTAGGATCCTTATTTTCTTTATGATAGAAGATAAAGTATTTTAGGGTATTTATTTTATAATGCTATTATTTTGTCTATGCCAAAAGTTATAGGGAAAGAAGTGCTGTCTAGAAAAATTAAATTGAATAAATATTTCATTTACTTACAAACAATAAATGTAATAGTACTATGTACTACTTACCAAATATTAGAGTTAAAAATGATGAACTAATAGATCTGGTTTGAGCCTCTTACAATACTAATATTAGAATTAAACAACTTTATAGTGAATAATAAATCAACAATGACGTCTAAATTGTCAATAACTGTTGATATTAATAAAAATTATCTTCGCCATAATAAGATGATATAAAGAAAATATGTTCAAATACATTTTTGTGGCATCGAAATATGTATGTACATCTACGAAAAATAAAAGAAGAATTAATCAAGATACGACCGAATCAGCATTATGCTCCCAATTGCGGTAGAAATGAATAAATTACTTCGAATTGCCAGATTATTACGACACAAGAGAGAAATAAATCAATGAAGAAGTAAGAAAATTAATGCAAAAGGATCGGAGGACAATTGTTCTGACTGAGGACAAAAGGGCCGATCGATAATTAAACTGACCGAAGACATTTATACTGACGGATTACAGAGGAACAACAATGACAGTGGTCGAACACAAAATGACCTGACAACGACTAGTACATCTGTACTAATCTATCTAAATTAACTAACGAATTAATTATGAGAAGCTCAGCGAGTTCATGTCACCTGAATCATACATTCGTGTTCAAGTGGTATAAGGATTTTCAAAAATGTAATTTCGACTTGGAAGATGCTCAAAATAGGGGGTATTTTGAGCATCGAATGTTAACAAGGAGAGTATTGATGCTGACACACATGACACGACGCGTCTCATAGCGCTGACAGATTCTTGAAATGTTTAAAATTGAGACAACTTGTTATGTCAATAGTATTTTGACAGGTGACGAAACCTGACTTTTATTATAACCTGCCCATAAGCATTGAATACAGACTGGCTATTTGAAGAGGCAGGTACTTCAGTATACGTATATATCATATATGAAAATCTCAATCTGTTAAGAGGAAATGCTGGCTCTTCTTTATATTGTGGTAGAGTTGCGGAAGCCCTGCTACTGTGAAGTATCTGCTCAACATGTTAAAACATAGACTCTACAGCTCAGACGTTACTCCATGCTATATTGCGCAGTTTCTCCTTGTAAAGGATATATTGAAAAAGAAAAATTTTTCAAACGATAAGAACCTTTTTAGGGTGTGAGATGACATTGTGACCAACTTTTAGTGTGGAAGAGCTAGTTTGATGACTGGTTGCGCAGAATAGATAAGAACATAAAATATGGCAGTATTTTGAAAGGCAGAAAATTAAAACTTTATTCCAAAAGTAGTAGTAGTTCCTTTTTCTCGTACGATGCTTACATTTTAGTCTAGTGTCATGAGTTTTTATAGAAATTTATAGAAACGTGTTATGAAGTATTTTCATATTGTTATTGAATTGAAAAATCAATATAATATATACCATAGTTAATCAATAAGAATTTATTTAATTTTTGTATTGCGAAGAATATTAGTGTTTTCCATATTTATTTTGGATAGGAGCCGTACTTCTGGCACTGCTTTTAAACTTGACGACGGACGTTTACCTTACTTGTCTGGCTCACATGGACGCAATTTCTTTTTAACTTACTAAATTCTCAACACAGTTCCATTCATTTCATTATGTACGTTCAGTTGGATGGTTTCTTTCCTTTTTTAAGACAACATGGTGAACCGTCGTTTATGGCTTTTAGATCATACCGTTTATCGCAAATCTACACACATCAGTAGATACCTAAATTCGCTTTTTCTCTCTCTAATCCAAAGAGCTTTTTCTATATCTGAATCAAATAAATTGCCATATTTTATAGCCATAAAGTCTGAGAATTCATAGAAATCCAAACACACCTTAACAATCTTAACTGCGATGACGACTATTATTTACATAACGACTAGTAAACACTCCTTTCAAAATCACTTTAAAGTAAAAACAGTACAGTAACGGCAGAATAAACAGCAGTCTCGAGAATGTCTTTTGTAAGCGTGGACGAAACGTCGGCAAATAGAGTAGCAGTGCCACAGATACAGTTTCGACTTTAAAGATTAAATTTTTTTTAAATTTTTTTAATTTTGACCGATCTGTGCTTGTTCATAAGAAAATTATATTTTTGTTGTAATAACAGCATTTTTATATAAACCGAGTTACAAATGTTATTTTAAACATAAGGAACGGGTTTAAGAAGATAATAAATAATATTACTACATTTTCTTACAGCAACTTTCAATGACATAAGAAAATATGAATTTCGTTTTCATTATATTTGAAGCGATACAATCTACATTGAAATATTGATGTTATTTGAGAACTATATGCATGCAGTCTTCAGATTTTGTAGCTTGTAACATAAGTGTGAGTAAAAATGTCGAGTTTTTTGAAATATTATTGCCATTTGACAGGGGCCAAACGGTTATATAAATCGGCATGTCTTACGGTATATGCACATATAAAAAAGTAAACAGAATTGCTCTGGGGAAATACATATCCAGAGATCTTTCCCATTTTCAGTATATTTACAATTTATCATCAGAAATTGACTTCAATATAAAATAAAATGATGGGATTTCATATTTGACTTCGTTGATGTAAATTTTATATAAAAATCGTGAAATCGACAGCTTTACATTTTATAGAAAACGAATCAGGTGTATTTAATAAAATTTGTCATATATATCTTAATCGTAAAGAAATTTCGGGTCTTGTGTAATAAAAGCTTTATTGTACAAAGTAAAAGTATCTTTAGGGTTTGAATTTAAACAGATTTTTATTAGTCTTTTTTTTTCTTGGTCACTTTATCTAAAAAGAAATTTTTTGAGAGAAAATAAAGCACAGGCTTATAATTGTCTAAGCTATTTATTTTAAACAATGATATCTTCCACAGCCTCAATACAACTTTTGGAATGGTCAATTAATTCATTGAGTTTTAATTTTTGAGATACTGATCATTTGTCTTTCATAAATAAACTAAGTCTGTGGAGGAGAAAGCTTTATATATTGCTAAATCAGGAAAATACGCCGGGGGTTTAACATACAAACTTATTTTTTATATATAATAATGTAAAAGTGATCATTTATCCATATCATGATATCCACGCCATGCCCAGGAATTCTTGTTATCATTTGTTTCACAATTTCCAGATAAAATCCACACAATGAATTCTTTGTGGATAACGCTTTTGGAATTGTTAATTTAAATCAGTACGTCTTTGACCTTTAACTTTTCCAAGCGATTTTTTGATATATAATTGTGATCTGCCTCTAATAAGCCGTATTGGCTCTGATAAGCCAATACATCTGATTCAATTTGATGCCTAGCTGTTTTCGTCTTGTAAAAATATGTGTTTAGAAAATAAGTCCCCTATCTAGATGAATGTGCAAATATTTCGTATTGATAGTTTAAGGGATTCGCAGTTGTTGATTTTAACGGGATGACATGTACCTCGGTGCCGTATAAAGGTGATTAATAAAACATAAGTAGTTCTTTATGCATTATTTAGTGTTTTTATTCAAAATTACATATTCATAGAAGCTTTTAATTTTTATTAAATATAATGGAAAGAAAATATGGCTACAAGTAATTAGATTGGTTAGATTTGTTTCCGTACTATGAAAATTTGTAAAATTGTAGGGATGTCTCAATAAAGCACAAATATTCAATTGAATAAAAATAAGCACTACCCTATTTAGGGGTGTGCAGTTTTTTATGTGTATTTTATTTTGTGTTTACCTAGGTGATTACGTGGTTAACAAAGATTTTTTTTTAAAATAACTTTAGAGTTAATTTAAACACATTATACAAAATAGCTTGTTAATTTTTACTTACACATAAACTAATTTAATAGCATTATATATAACCAGAGTTGGGATGTTTTTCCGCGGGCCAGGTTTGTACTGATTACGCAACTTTCCCACCGATGTAATGTAGTAAAACAGATGAAGTGTAGAATTATAAATTTATAACAAGGGAATATTTATATAAGACGAACGTATAATTATTAAGTATGACGGACGTGCATAAGGGAAAAACCAGACCATTGCTTGACGCAGTGCGAAAGCTTAGTCATCAATTTCCCGATTTATATTATAATAGTACTGAGATATACTGTAAAGTTTGTAATAAACCGTTGATGTGCTGAAATAAATACAACTGTATAAATCATATATGGTATGTATATACTACACCAACTTAAGAAAAATAGCATGCCACCAAAAATTTATAATTTATAATATTTATAATCGCCTGTGATTTGAGACTTCATCTAGGGGAGGAGGGGGGAACTGCGCTCACCTAAGCAAACACTTTGTTTTTTGTAACTAACTTTATTCAGAGGACCATAAAAATTTATTCGAGTAAAGAATAGTTAATATTCTGGCATTTAGTTAAAACATTTGGACTAAAATAAATTTTGTTTTCTAGTTCATACAAAAAAATATGATGAGTGCCTTGAGCGCAATTGCCCACGCCATTGGGGGTAATTGCGATCCTTTGTTTTCAGGTATTTATATTATAAATTATAAAATAAACAGCTACTAATATTGAAATATTTATTGGCAAAATTACGAAACCACAAATAAACTTAAAAATAAATTCGACACAGTGTAATAAGGTAAAGTGACCGAATACATAATCGGTTTTCATCCTTTTTTTTGTCTTTCTTCCAAAATATCTTTCATTAGTGTTGACGTGATTATTTCAGAACTCTGTTTTTTTCTAGCCTGTCTTTTATTTGGCTTGGAATTGGTTGCAGAAACTATAGGGAGGGGAAAGATATCTTGTAGCGATGTTTCAAGGGCTTGACGCTTACCAGTGGCAGCTTTTCCGCTATTTTTAGCATTAGAAGATTTTTCATTAATAGTAGGACCCTTTGTTAGTGTTGAAGTTGACACAGAATGAGAAAATGTTAACACTTTACTAGTGGAAGGTTGAACAATATTCGCTGTAGGTTCCGAATTTTGGTCATTTTCCAGTTCAATCACATCGTCGTCGAATATGGCGGGGTTTAAAGGATATATCCCGGTGGAACTAAATCCTCTAATCCCCTTTTCAACTGACGTAACCCTTCCGTAGGCCTTGTTAAACAATTCTGCTATGTCATAATTTGTTATTTTTTCGAAGGAATGTGACTTCAAAAATAACTCGCATTCACGATAGTAAGCCTTTTTTAAAGGACTGTAAAAACAAATGTCTAAAGGCTGTAGCCGGTGCGAAGTGTGTGGAGGGATAGAAAGAAAAACTATTCCATTTTCTCGGCAGAAATTGTAGCAATTGAGAGAAATATGGTATGGTTATCAGCAATCAAAAGAACGGGATTGTCCTTTGCAGCTTTTGAGTGCTTCGTAAAATGTTTTAACCACTCATAAAACAATTTCTCGGTGATCCAACCTGATTTCGAGCATTTGAATATTGATCCTGGAGGTCCATTTTTCTGTAGCTGCGTAGTCATTCTTTGCCGTGGGAATATAAACATATGAGGAATAAAAGCTCCAGATGCGCTAAAGGCACAACAAATGGTGGTGGTTTGGCCGCTTTCTCCACTTGTTACTATTCCTACCTGTTTTTGACCTTTAGGCGCTAGAATTATATTTGGCTTATGAACTGTACTAATCTCTGTCTCGTCCATATTATAAATAGATGAAGGATTAAATTTGTAACGCTCCATCACAGCTTCTAAATTTCGAAAGAAAGTTGCTACGTTCTCTTTAGAAAAAGCTTTAACCCTGTTGAGACTAGTTGCCTCTGGCTTTCTAAGGCTAATCTGTGGATTTCTGTTTAAAAATCTCTGAAGCCAATCTTTACCGGCTAATTGAGTA